>JAVDBV010000256.1:0-20818 GCA_032619315.1 Piper longum
TTATATATATATATATATATATATATATATATATATATATATATATATATAAAATCTCAACCCTTGTTCTGGCTGTTGGTCCATAAGATCCCGCAGAACTTAAAACTCAGTGCACGGCAATTATCAACATCTATTGTGACAATTTATAAGTTTTCCTAGTCATTCTAAACGTCTAATAAAGTTTGGCATGTAGCAATTCTTTCACCCATCCAAAATTTCACTTGCTCGATGTTATATGTAGCTCAAAATTAGTTACTTTTTATAATTTATCTTTCGTTTGAGTTTAATTAATAAAGATTTAATTTAAGAATTGTGTGAATGAACAGCTAATGATAATAGATGCACAACTGAAACATGGGTTGGAAAAATGAAAAAAATCATTATTTCTAATGCATTACGTGTTTAAAATACAACATTCATGGACAGGATAGAGGGCTTTCTTGCATGAGATATCTGACGTCTGATTATGGCCATATACTTGCGCCTGTCTTAAAATTTGCAACTAATTCAAGTGAGTACTGAAAACAATGCTTTCTTAAGTGATAAATCCGGTTGTAATCAATATCTATCAAATTTTGCTACGCAATGCTTAACTTCATATTAAAGAGTGCATAACCCAGGTCATACTACAAGATCAGCTTCATCTTAGAAAAAAGCTACCTAATTTGAACATTGAAATTAATTATAAGAACTAGATCATGTATATATATTATGAAAAATTAAACTTTTTAAGTGAGTTGGATGTGTTGCCTTCGTATATATTGAAGTGATTATTTTATTTATAAAATCATCCTCTTAGTTCCATGAGAGGTATTACATTTTTTGTAATTCAGATCGTTCCTTAGGAGTACGAGCATTCTTAAAATAGTATGATCAATACATATTGTGTATGTAAGCCTTATAAGGTTACCAGTTTAACCCCTTTAAGCGTTGAAATCTAGCTTTATAAAATTTGTATGCAAGTAATCTAATGAATAATTTTTTGAATTAAAATATTAAGATTTAGTCTATTTTTTAAAATGTATCGGTGTATTTTTTTTTCTTAAAATATAAATCAATAGTTAATTTTTGGAGGCAACTGCTAGCTATCAGTGATGCATGTGCATGAGCTACACATGCTAAGACACGGGTATTGTTGAGGAGGGAAACAGACAATGGAGGTTGGCTTCCATATAACATTCATTAAACAGCAACAGCTAGCTGCACCACTTACCCAACAGCATTGATTAAATCCTTCCACATTTACGTTGTGGTAAAATATTATGCCCGTATGAAGACTGATTAAAACGTTATCGAACATTCTAATTTTTTTGGTGGTAGAGTTAACCTCTAACCCAATATAATAAAACCCTTCAAGGGTGGAAGTATAGGTATAAAAGTTTATGGTCAGAGTTTGGAAATGGATGCCCCTTTGTGATGTTAATGATCAGCTTGGAAGCTAGATTACCTTACAGTGCTGGCATTGCTAAAACTTTATGATCATCCTAAATATTTATTCCTTCCAATTACACCACTTACTGATAATTAATGAACTTTTTCTTGTAAGAGACTTATTAATTTTATCACAGATTTCTTTCTTGGAGAAGAATACAATAAATTACCCATTTTTTGACAAGAGTACTATAGTTCATGCAACCACCTTTCTTTTCCTTGGTGTGGAGCACCTTTCAATTTCCTGAGTCATTGGACATTGACCCGTGTGGAAATGAATTATAGTTTAAATATCCCAATTATAAGCTCATCTTCCCAAACATTAAATGTTGAGCCAATTATAGTCATAGGAATTGGCCGATTCCACTTAGAATTGGGCAATTTAAATTAAATTGGGAGCGATCCGAGCCGATTTTATCGTCAAATCGGTCTCTTCAAAATCGGTTCAAAATTAGGATAAATCGGGGAAAATTAATTTTTATTGATAAATTATTAAAATAGCTTAGGTATAATATTAATTCAATTATTTAAGTATGAATAAAATTGAAATTAAAATTTTAAAAACTCAAAATTACCCCGACGACAATGACGACGACGATTGGGCGACAGGGAGGCTGGGTTGGGGGAAGGGGCAGCAGCGACGACGACTTGGAAGGATAGTGGATAAGGGAGAGAAGAGGTTGAGGGAGAAAAATAACAGTGGTGGTATTTTTATAATTTAAACTTGACTCGTGTCTAACTCGAGTAAAAAATAATAACTAATTCAAAATAATTCAAAAAAAAATCCAAAAATATAAAAAATATCATAAAAATATAATATACATAATAATATCAAAATAACATTAATATCTAATTTTTATATATTTATTTTTGAGTTGTCAAATTATTATATATGACCGATTAAAACCAGACCGATTCCTATCCGATTTAGACGGATTCTGATTCTAATTCCAACTCTTCCAAAACCGATTCCGATTCCGATTCAGATTTTTGCAAATCATGGAACCAACAACCTAACACACATGCATCGACCAACAAGTCACAACACCACCTCACTCGTCATTTACACAGCTCCATCCATCCATTTTGCCTGTAACTCTTCTCCCATTTTGCTCCCTATAAACCTCCAACGACCCACCTTCATCCCTTCCCTAACATTTCCTAGCACTAGCTAGCCCAATCCTTATTCCCGTTTATTGATCACCCTGGTCTCCGACGTCGCCGGCGACATCCCCCTCCATCATGACGTTTAGCTATCCTCAGTCGTGCCCAAGTCAGTGACCGGCGAGGGTCGGTGCACGAACTGACCGGCATGGACCTGGCCATGAAGTTGCACTACATGAGGGTGTGGTGTACTACTTCCCCAGGGAGGATGTGGATGGGGAAGAGGCCGATGTTCGAGCTCCTAGACGTCTACTGCTCGGTGTAGGGGAGGATTTGGCAGGCCGACGGAGGCAGGCCAGTGATCAATTACAACGACGCCGGCGACCGGATCATAGAGGGTCAGTGCAACAAGAGTTTGGATGAGTGGCTGGAGAAAAACATTTGGGAGGAGGCTTGGCAGAAGCAGCTTGTGTCCGGTCAGAGATTGTGGGCCCTGTTGTGCACTACTCACCCTTGGTTCTTATTCAGTAGTGGGCCCACACCGTAGCAAAAAATAAAATTTTAATTATTATTTTTTAAAAATTAAATAAGAGCTTGAAGATTAATCACTGCCAAACAAATTAATTTTACGCATTAATAGGGATAATTTTTGTTTAGGATTAATTTTAATTCTATTTTAAGCTTATCTACCACGGACCGTTGACCGGATGTAGCTGAAGCAAAGCTCTCTGAACTTGCTCGGATGATATCAGAAGCGAAAAAAGATGAAACCAAGGAGATAGAAGCCATGACCGAAGACGAGAGTGGCACGGGTGATTATATATTGTATGGGGCGAATCTGACGTTCGTTGATTTACAAGATGCTGATTTGTATGGCTTGAAGCTCAAGGGGAAGATGCCTGTTCATGTGAGTTTCAGCATTGACGGGGTGGGTGATGAGGGGGCGGTGGTGGTGTACAAAGAGTCTGGAAAGAGTCATGAAGGTGGGAGCAGGGTGGTGGTTATTCTACCTGAATATCAAGCGTGGCAGCTCATGACCGAGCTGAAAACGGGATGGGCCATAAACTGACGAATAAAGTCATAGATATGCACTCGGTTGTGAACATAGGAAGATTAAAAACAAAAAAACAGAATATGTACTCTGGCTTTGTTACTTGGTGCAAGCGTGGACACTGCGTGCTTTTAATGTCTCGCATGTAGCCTGTACTTTATCTGACGTATCATTATCTTACTGAGGGTTTCTGTTTCCCGTACGAGAAAGGAGGCATGACAGTCTACAAAATAGTTTTTGCACGAAAAAACAATCAATTGGTTGCACAACTTGTTTGTATACAGCTAATGCATTTAAGCTATACAGTGTAGATGAGGTAATGCACAACGAAAAAGCACGGGCAATGAAAAAAAAAAAGAGGAAAAATGATGGATAAATACAACCAGGCCCTTACTTAGAAGATAGACGATACTTAACAAGGATGAACTGAATAATGTGAGATAAATGAAGTTAAGGGAGGAAAATGGAGAAGATAGGTCACTTTGATTAACGAGTCTTCTAAGAAATATAAATAAGTTTTAGCATAGTCAAAACCGAACAGCTTTAGTTTTCCCCAAACTGGTTTCCTCTCCTACATGTGAAAGGGAAGGCAACCATACAAATTTACACGTATCCACAAGAACGTACAGCAGTGTTTGGGTAACATCTGGAACTCAGCACCAAAACCTGCTTCCACATTTCAAAACAAGTATAATTTCCTTCTTAAAACTAGAATTTAATAAGTGCAAAACACAAAATAAACTTCCGTTTAAAGAGGTGCACTGTATTTCTCAAAAATTTCCCATTAAACAAACATAAAAATAGTGTGCAAAACAACGACTTGTTGAGCTGGTTTATTGAAGTCTGACATAGCAAATGAAAAATTTTCCGGCAGGCTTATTTATACAGAAGAGGACAAAAAACTGAAAGGTAAGGAAAAAAGAGAATAACTGAAATTCATCATTTATACAGAGAAGGGGACATTAGTTACTTACAATTCAACCATGAAACAAGAGATGCAGAATCATTCTGCTTCCCAATCCCTTGTCCATTAAAGCCACTGACTCGGATAACCGTGCTTTGCCATCATTCAGTTTAAAACCAACACTATCATATATCATACCCAGGATTTACCTTCTGCTGGACTTCTCCGTAGCTTTCTAGTTCATCCATGTCTTCTGCGCTTCCCAAGAACAATGGGAGCCTTTGATGCAACTTAACAGGCTGAATGGATAAAATCCTGGACTTACCATCAGAGGCTTTACCCCCAGCCTGCTCTACAAGAAAACTAAGGGGATTTCCCTCATACACAATTCTAAGATGATCTCTTGGGTTCATCACTAGACCACCATATATCAGTGTTCTGTGGAAGTCGGCAACCAAGGAGCAAATATAACGAGCAGAATATTTCTTTGGGAACAGTCCCTTACCCTGCCTGACTGTGTCAATGTACCGTCTAAGACCCTCTGACCAATCAAAATACCTTGCATCATTCACTGAGTAAATTTGACCTGGAAATAAGAAATAGAGGTAGTAAGTGAAATGTGTTGAATACACATAATATTTTGTGTAAAAACAATGATTCTCATTGCTACGGATAGAAATTGCATTCAAACCATATACATCGCAAATCTAGTTACTTCCAACGAACAAAAATACCGTAACTAGAAAATTCAATCGCAGTGAGGAATGATTTATTTATGGAAAAACTTAGCCAAAAAGTTTGAAGTATAAATCGTTTACTGCCAAAGTCATTTGTTTCATTTAATGATGCAATAATCATTAAAAGATGGCTAAACCTTGACAGATAAAGCATCTCAGGCCATAGAAAAAACATAATTATCAACTAGCATAAATGTGTGAAGATGTTGACTCTCATTTTTATGACTAAACAAGTAAATAAAAGAATCCACTTTTTCAAATGAAAGAAATGAACAATTTACCATCACGGCATCAGTTTTAAAAGGGAGAAAATGATAAGCATCAAAATTAGTTGACATTCAAAAAGAACAATATCTTCTAACCAGAATTTAAGTTATTCACTCCCCAGGCAAGAAAATAAAAATTCTTTATCGAAAAATGCAAAGACAAAACTACTCTATGGTTCTCTGTTTTAGGTATTAACACCGAATTATACTAAACATGGACATATTAGCAATCCAATTGAGCCATGCAATCAACAGCAATTAGCAGCCAATGCTAATCACAGGGCTAGATTATGTTACCCTCTTAATTCCTGCAGATCATGCTAGATACGTTATTCTCTTACTAATAATTTCATCACAACTAGATAGATATGGCCACAATTTACTGACATGCCAAAAAATTAGTCTGGTGAGAGAAAGATTTACCTCGTGATGGAATCTGAATTGATGGATGGGTAAGAACAAAATCCCCAGTTGAGTGGTCTAATGTAAATGCAAGTGTCCCAGAACCAAAGCTGATGCATAAAAGGGTAGCTGACGAATACAAGACATAAGCAGCTGCAATAAGTCTACTTCCACTTTGTAGTGAGTTAAGCTGTGCCTTCTCTTTAACAGGTAGATGGTCCAGTTCTATAAGACGATTGTAAATTCCAAAAATGGTCCCAGTAGGAATTGAAGCATCAATGTTTCTGGATCCATCCAAAGGATCAGTAACTACCACAAAGGGCCCATCATCCAGGATCCACACAGGCTCTGCATCCTCTTCAGACGCCATAACAGCAACTTTTCCAGAACTTTTTAGAGAAGCCAAAATTATTTCATTCTGCAAAAAAAAAAAATAATATAAATCTCATCAAAGGAATCTGAGTTTATCACCAAAAATTACTAAAACTCTTAATCATGTATTAGAAGGACAAGATGTCGCGGATAACAGGCAAGAAGAGTAATACAACATTTATGCAGAAATGAAAACACCAAAGTTTTATCAAACTACATAGACGAAAGAAAGGTAGCCCAACAAGATGCCTGCCATGTACAGAAACCTGTTCAATTGAAAAAAATCTCGAACGCCCTTATCGAATGAAATAAAAGAAAAAAACACATCATCGTATAGGAAAAATGAAAATACAGTAGACAAAAAATGATTGACCAACATGACAAGCTATTCAATCTAAAAAATGAGCAATCATCGTCACTGGAAGAAGATAACTTCTAACCAAACCAATTGAGAAAACCTAAAAAAAAGAAGAAAGGAAAACGGAACATTGTTATATTGCAACTTCCATATCAACCTATTATACCATGAAAACCTACCATCTCTTTAGGCACGATATGGTAAACAAAGTGAGAGCCTAATACGACTATAACTAAGGATAATAATATAAATACAACTCAATCAATTACCCCAAAATCAGACTAAATCAAATAGAAGTACAACTTACAAAACAAAATCAGGCTTCTACAATAGGTTCTACTGCACCATATTTGGTCAAAAGCAAACAATGGCAGAATGTTAAAGAACTTGGTCATGACGATAAACTCCATTGTTTCAATAAGTAAACTACCTCCAAGCACACAGAAACTAGTCATGCAGACACAACTAAATCATCAGAAACAAAACTAAATCAGCATATATCTACTTCTTAAGACAGTCACTGCTATCATCTTGTGTCCAACAAAAAATGTAAACTTTTGAGGCTAAGAGCTGTTCAAGCATACCGAAACAATATCAAGCGGCTTGGGCGCATCTCTTTCACCAGACGCCGCCTCTCCTACAGCATTCTCCCTCGCTCCGATCACCGAATTGAACGGCGAGGCGACGAGCGCCGCAATCCTCTTCGCCGCATACTGCAAATGGCTCACCAGAATCACCAGATCGTCGGGAACACCAGCCCCGCCCCTCCCGACGTACTCCATGAGCGTCGGAAACCCTCCATCCACCTCCACCGCCGTGGCCGCCGCCGCCGGCGACACACCTCGGACAAGACCGGCGAAAGAGGACATCCTACTACGGCCGGAGACGAGGAGGGAGGATTCCCTCGGGGACCTCGGCGCCTGTGGCGGGAAATGGCGGGGGAAGTTGGGCGAGGTGGAGAAGAGAGTCGAAGCTTGCATTGGTCGGAGCAAATGGTGTCAAAAGATGCCGCCTTTCTCACAGTTTTTGATGGGGAGGCAGCGAAAGCGACGATCTTTGGGGGAGTTGATGCGGCCACAAATGGTTTACGGGAGGAGGCGGCATGGGGTTGGGGGGGCGGGGAGGAGCCATGAATGGTTGGAGTGGAGTGGAAGAGGAGCGGTTGGACTCGGGGAAAGAGATGACGAGCGGCTCGGACGAAAACTATGATTAGATTTTTTTTTTTCATTTTCAAAGAAAAATAATAATCATGGTTTAGCTTTTTTTTAGTTCAGTGATAGGCTTTAAAAAATAATATTCAATAAATTCACTCGTAAGCATTTGATAAAAAATGGTTTGTTTTTTGAAAAAGAGAGGATAAATATACATATCATAAAACGATGATGTACGTACGCACATAATTGCTCAGTATTCTTGAAACTAAATCTCGCAAATATTCAACCTCAAAACATAATTTCTATGCTCCCAAAAACTTCACATTTATTATTTTTTTAAACAAACTGCACTTTTATTGATGCTCAACCATTAGGTACAATAAATATTTCATAACTATGAATGAAGTACGAAAGCCAAATCCATGCAGTCACCTTGAAAAAAAAAATCGACAAAACTGTGGCAATGAGTTTTGATACTATGCCAACAGTCTCAATTGCCAAGGCATTTTGCCCATCTGAAGAATTTGCCAATTCTCTTTGGTAAAGCATATTCTTCTAAACGAATTGATTCATTTTCTGCAGTTTCAACTTTGGACCATATATACATTCCACGCTCTTCTCTGGTCCCAGGAACAGTGTTGTCCAGTATGAAAGCCGCCATGAATGCCACTATCACATTTATGGATAGAAGTGCATTTACAACATAATCAAGCTGCCATAACACTACACGGTTAGTACTTGGTGCTCTTTTTCTTTTTCTGAAACTTGTAATTGCAATGTCATTTGCAGACGAACAAAGAAAAGAATCAAAGAATTTGAACTGTGAGAACAGATGAGTAGTCATAAGATAGAACTTGCACACAACAATGGCAACACACACACACACTATCTTTGCGGCAAAAGCTATGCATTGATGTCTTAACTAGAGATATATTTGGTAGTCCCAGTAGTATGTAAACGAGATTTATTTTTTGCACGACCAGATGGGCCTTACATACTATCTCTGCATGAGGTCTTCATCATTCTTAGTTTCGTTTAATTTTAATAAGTTTGCATCTGGCAACAGCAGCTTTGCCATGCAGGTAAAATTGCCATATTGTGTGACACTGACACTGACCATCAACTTTCCAGTGAGCGTTTCAGAGCTAAACTTGACAAAAGAAAACAAAATAAAGAATGCAGCATGTCGATAAAACAGGCTCGTAGTTTCAATCCAAGATGATCTTACCGTTTCACTGCCAGTTCTGACCGGTCCACTTGATGCAGCCGCATAAGGAACGAGATACCTTGGTAAGACATAGACTGTTAGTGGTTCATATTGCTGAATGTAAGCTGGGATTGATAGTGACATGAATAAGGAAAATCCAATTATCATTATATTTCTGATGCTTGGAGCCCTACTATACTGCAATGTTGATAGACCCAAGGCTGCAACTAAGGCCCAAATATAGCACAACACTGAAGCAGCCAAGGCAAGGGGAATGGACGCAAGCAGTGCTCCTATTTTTCCTGATAAAAAATGTGAGGTTAATATGAAATTTTTAAAGCAGTGCACGAGATGGTAAGCATGTTATCTTACCAAAAAAAGAGAAAAGAATGAGTATGACTGCTCCAGCTGCTATTATTCTTCGGCTGGCAATTTTTGTGGATTCAATAGTATGTACACTTTCGACTAAGGTGGTGGATCCGGTCCCAGTACCCCAAAGTGCTGCTAGTATACTTGAAAACCCTTCAAGGCCTATTCCTCTGCTTACAATACCAGGTGTGGGAGGTGGAATATTGGCCAAAAGAGAGGCAGAGTGATATGACCCAACCTGAACCAGTCCCAAATAGTCAGCACATTTTAAGCTAAGTAATAGATAATATTTTTCATTTTTTAATTTTTAATTTTAAATAAATTTTCTCTTCATATATATATATATGATCCTATATACAAATGAAGTACTTGGGCTTGCTTAAGATAGTGGAGTCTAGCGAAGTGAATGCTACTCACTGAATCCACTGATGCAACTAAAGAAACAAAAATCATAACAATAGATGTCCAGAGGTGGAAAGTTGGGATGCCCCATTGGAAAGGGTAGGGAACCCTAACCCAAGAAGCAGTTTTCCAGGCACTAGAAGCATCAGTCCTGCAATGTTTCATTGTGAATGAATGCCTTCTACAAGCATCTGTTAAGATATTTGAAGGAGGTATACTTGCACTGCAGCCCTTGAAGTTATATGCCCCACCTTGTGTGAGAAAGAACGCATACACCCACACAATCACTATACTTATGGGAACCTGAAATGTTGGTTTATAATGAAAAGCCAACAATCAGATGATCTAAACTTTTCAAGACAAGAAACAGTCAAAGTAAAGACATGAAAAAAATTAGTGGTAAAAAGGTGGCCCATAGCATTCAAAAGAGTAATTGGAAATGATTAAATATGAATCATGAAAGTAATATCATTATTTTACCAGACAAAGGTGCTTGCTAGAAAGATAACACATAAATAAAAGAAAGAAATCTGAGAACTTCATTTTATTTACAACTGCAAAAACTTACTGCAAAAATTTGAAACACTCGATGGCCATAGACATTAACTCCTCTAAGGTACTGTAAGCAAAAAAAGCTCGCATAAGAAATTATCATGTAGGTTTGGATCTAAATGTAGATGACAATAAATAGCAAGCGGAGTTGTTATAAACAGAATGGACCTAATCATAAATAGAAATGATGCTCCATGGGTCAAATACCACATATTGAGTAAAAGCGAGTAGGTTTAAGTGAACTACAAATCAAAAACAGTTATACACACACATACTTTCCAGTTTCTCAGCAGTTATTACTATAACATTGTGAAGTATTTTGATGCCTAAATTTTGATAAGTCAATAACTGAACGGATTTCATCATTTTTAATAAAAATGTATAGGTTTTTTGTTGAGGGGCATATGCAAATAATTTTAATACATTTTGTATACATACAAACTGTGTTCCATTCCCCAACTCACAAGACTTCCCACTCTACATATTCAGTATTTGTGTTTAAACATATTTTAGAGAAAGCCCTAGCCAAAAGAAAAAAGGAATATCGATAACCTAAAAAACTATCTTCGGCTATCTTAGGTTGACAATTGGAAGTTTGCCTTGCATATCATACCATTGCAAAGAGAAAAAGCAACACAATTTGTGGAATGCTGATCTCAACACAAGAGCCGGCCAATGGGAAACCATAGCTGAAGAAAGCTAAACCCATTGCAGCTACAGTGGGGGCAACCACCACCGGGTTAATAAACCTGCATTAGTTAAAAGATTCCCTTAGACACAATCACTATAGGTTGACAATTACATGCCATTTTGTTTGATCTGGAAACAGGACAATTCCAAATTGTCTACAGGACAATAACCTGCAATATGACCCAGCTAGGTAATTACGCTACAATTCAACTACTCTCGAATTTAAACAATGACACACACACAATTTAGCTTGTTTCCCCCACAACTCATCGTGGTACTTAATTGCTAAAATGCCAGTAACATACTGCTATCTGAATTATATTAGATGCTCCCTGTTTTCAGCTGCATTTTCAATTGTATAAAATGACTAACACAAGATCATTCTGCATGCAAGAAAACAAAAATTGCTCATAATACCTCAATAGCACTGACATTAAACCACTAAATCCGAAGATAGTCTGAAACACTGAGCCAATAATAATAGCTCCTTGTAGTTCCTTCATGATGTGCTTGAATTTCTGCAATCAATCATCACCTATCGTTCACTTAATTTGTTTGAAATATCAAAGCACAATTCACTCTCACACAGTCCACTGTTCATGCATATAAGCAAGAACATTTCAGTTAAACAGTTGTAAGTGACAGTTTCTCTTTCAACCTCATACTACAAGTTGAAGACACTACCATGAATCAAACAGAAAATGAAACAAAGGGTAAAAGTAAAAAATATAGCTCATTTACTTTGTATTGTGAACACAGCCACACGGACAAAAGGGCTTAGACCATGTTAGGATAAAAATTTGGAATAATCCTTTAGCCATGATTAGAGCAATCATCGACTGTAGATGGTAGAAAACACTTAGCCAAGATTAAATACCAGGCCTAGTTATCATAAATCCCAAGAACAGCAATCAAGAAACCGAAGTCTGCTGTTGTGAGGGATTAGACGTGTTCCCTCAGTAGAAATTCCCATAAGTTCTGGTTTTTTTCTAAATTATTATTAGCATTGAACTCTTATCTCATTCATTGGCCAAAATCCAAACTGATGAGGCATGTTTTAGGTTGTCCTTTAGTGGCCTGCAGTGCTTCATCTCATTGAGTCAATGTTGACATAGTACATGTCCGATATTTGATGGCATGAGATTATATTATCATTTGGCTAAGAGGGAAAGTTGACTTTTAGCTTGATAAAATAACAATTATATATAGAAAATGAACTAAGCACAAAGAAATTTTTATGTGAAATACTGTCACTTGAACTGAACTTACGTTCTCTGAGAGATTCCTGAAGTCTTCAGAATTAATAATCACCAATGCCGGAGCTAGATACACAAAAGAGCTGCCTTGCACTAGCGGAAGCCGCGTTCCCAAATATAATTGCAATATTGTTGTAATACCAGAAACCAAAAGCATTGTAGAAATAACTGTTGCAGTCTCCTCCTGTCATCGCATTCCCAAGGTTGCTAAACAGATTATGGTGCGGAAGAGCTGATTGAGGCAAAGTAAACTTACATCACTCCCGCCCATGGCTGGTACAATGATTAAAGGTATGAAGATGAGGGAACCAGCCAATGACAGGTAGTGTTGGATACCATAAAGGAGAAGGGGAACTGCAGGACAAAAGAAAGTGCAGAACACCGTAAAGAAGAAGGGGAGCTGCAGTTCACAATATTTGTAAAATTGCAATCAATCAAAAACCCTTCCAATTTTAAATTTAGGGAAATCCGCTTAGATTTATCAGATGACAGATTTTCCCTTACAACATTCTGGCATTGAAATACGAAAAAAATAAATCCGTGATTTCTTCTTAGGCCGGAAGGAAGATAAACATAAAAGTGTAAGCTTTTAATTGTAATATCAGTGAAACCTTGAAGTGACAAAGATCTTAAAGTAAAACTACTCAATTTTTCATGGCAGTTCTTCAAATTATACGCCTGGTTCTTTAATAGCTTGAGTTGTAACAAACTTGACTAGAATATTAACAATGTACTGAGATCAATTTCAAACCATGTTCAAAGTAGCGTTTCCTCTTTTATTACTGTTTGTTGATTGGAATAGTTTTAGGAAGATCTCGATACCAACGAATCAAAGATTAACATGACAAAGATAAGTTCAATGGTCAAGTACTAGCTCCAACTAGCACAACATATAAGAAATGGAATCATCAACATACTCTAAAATCCAACCTGCACTAAACTAAAATAAATAGCTTTAATCAAACAATAAGCAAAATCTAGCACCAACCTGGACCAGGTTTTTCCTGGAGACTATACTTCAATCTAGTCCCAGAGTACCTCCTCTGTAGAAGATTGTCCCGCTCTGGCTCAGATGAGAACATATCAATTTCCACATCTCTATCACTCTTGGTAGGATCCTTGGCATCCGGCAACGTAGCAACCACAGCAGCTTTCCCTTCATGCACACCATTTCCATTTCCCCCAGCTTCGCCTCTCTTCCCATTTCCATCCACCACATTCCCGTTCACAGCAGCGAGGCCAATCTCACCCTCACCCTCACTCTTCCCCTTGCTCGGTATCGGATCAATCTCAATCTTGGGAGAAGATCCATTTCGTCGCTTCTCTGCATCGGCACCACCCGCATCGCTTCTTCCACTCACCTCCGCCTCACCGGAGAAGTTGAAGCCAGTCCTCTTGGCCCAGGACTTGAGCTCCCTCGGGTTGTGGTCGGTGTTTGGAACAAAAGACTCAATCTTTGGCGGCCATGGCCCCGGCCTGTGCCTGCCAGGCTCCCCTCCGACCTTCTCCGGCGGTTGGGAGCTCGACCCAGATGCCATCAATTTCCGCTTGCTTTTTATCAGCACAGGTGAGCTTCCCTCCCTTCGCCTCAAGATGCACCAAGTAGTAAGTAAGCTGTCACTGCTACACCTCTCCGATCTAACTTCCAGCCAGCTCAACGAAGGTAGCTAAGTAATGATGAAGGTGAAGAAAGAGTGAGATTGCGAGGAGTAGAAGGGAAGCAAGACAAGTTGAATGGTGGGAGAGAAAGGGTAGGATGGTTTGATGTTACTTTGATTGGCAGTGACACCACAAAAGTATCATGGTAGCTCGAAGCTTCTTAATTATAATCATTTTTTTCTAATTAATGTTTGATCATAATAATTATTGAAAGAACTTTGTTCTATCTACTTAATTAAAATAAGAGTAATGATGTTTCATAATTTTAAAATTAATAATTTTATTGATTTGATGGCAGTGGTTAGCACAGATTGCGAGAGATCTATTCCTAGATGTTTCGGGTTCGTGCAGTAAAGTCATCAGTGAAGATAAGACATTAATGACCTAAAAAATGGTTAACGGTTGATATTATTTGGACATGATTAGTTAAGAGCCAAATATGAAGGTAAAAATATGTAACTTATTTTGTTTGACATCATTTATATGATAATAAGTTCACAATTTTTTTTTGTTAATACTAAATTTTTTTTATTGTTCTTCCTTACTGCTTCATAAAATTTGGACCTAACGTTAAAATTGTTACTCTGTGTTTTATTGTGTTAATTTTTCATCAAGTTCTTCTTACATGAGCTGGACAAAGCATTAAATTGATGCATGACAAAGCGGTTATTAACACTAAACTAAGTACCTAAGATAATTCTAAGACACACGTGAGTAAGAACTGAGAAAAATAAAGGATTAATGAAGAATGAAGAGGGTTGGACAACTAAAGAGGATGTAGGAAGATGAAACACTATTTTTTTACATCATCTGAAGATTCCAATTTTTTCCACTGAGAAGAAATAAACCTTTTTATTAGTTACTACTTAGAAAAAATGGTTATCCTTCACTGGATTAAGTTAAAAACATAACCATTTTATCTTATTCTTGTGATCAACACTTATGATCCATTTTTCCGTGGATGGAATCAACTGTCGTATCATCTTTTGCATTCGATATTTTTTTCTTTTCTGAAGGACCAAGTGTTTTTTTTTTTTGTGTTGAAATTGAAGGAGACAAGATGAACCCAACACCCAAGAAGGAAGAATTCTCGAGTATGATGGAACACATATCTCAAAGGTTAAGACTACTTGATGATAGGCTTAAGAGAGAGGATAAGCTCGTTTCCTCAACCTTTAATCTCTTGTGCGATATAAACTGTCCGGCCACAAATGCTGCCTCCTCGAAGACAGCTTCTCCATGGCTTTTACCAGTCAACATGATGCTTAGAGGACGCAATTGCAATTGGGAAACCCTTGGCCAATGACATGACTTCTTCTTGCATCGTTGGCCAATATGAAATGAAGATAAGAGTCACATCATCATAGTCGATATCGGGTAATGATCAATAGTATAGACATCAGTTAATAATGTGTTGGTCCCCTGTGGTTAGTGATGATGAGAAGCAGCCAGCTTAAGAATTCAGCAGCAATGAGATGGTGCAGGCAGAGGTGGAGTCGTCTCGGTGCTAGTAAACTTCGGAAAATAGCAATATGATCTAGCAAGCCCTATTGTTAATTATGTTGCGAATGACAAATATGAGTTTGCTTGTTTACACGAACTTGCTTAATTATCGTCTAATTGTTGGCTTTCCGTTAATTTCAAACCAATTCGTGGGACTGGATCATTTTTTTTGTTGGACATGATAAAACTAGAAGTTGCAGGTAACTACTCTCGGAGTTTTTTGATAGACTCTTTGGGATTTGAAAGAATTCCCTTGTTCTAAAGATCCAAGACAACAGGTTTGCGTGTGGTTTCCATGGATCAAGTATTGATTTTGCTATCGACTCAAGGAGACGACTAAGATGAATAGTGAGAATCAAGATAATTTGAGAACAGAGGAAAGGGGGTTTAGAGGAGAATTAGAAGAAGGAACAGATTTGTGTAAATTTTTTCATAAGTTCCGAATACACTGCTCATACTTTTGATATATTCAATTACATTCAAAATTCAAATTTAAACTTCAAAATCAAAATCGAAATTGTTCCCACCTTTTCGTCCTCTCCTTTGTAAAAGAGTGAATTTAGAACATGTCCCTCCGTCATCAACCGTTTTAGCCAACTTTCGAGTTTCCTATCATTTTTTCTTCCAAAGCAGGCTTTTCCTTCTTTGATATATAGCTGTAAAGGCCGTTGGCGTCTATTCTATGGCTTTGGTGGGACGGGGTACCTACAATTGTTCGCGTGCATAACAATTTTGTGCGTCAGAGTTAAGAATGATAGCGCTTGTTGAGGATGTAAACAAGCTAAACCAATTTATGGGTAATGAGTATTTTATATTTGACTCGGTTTGGTTTGAACTCATATTCATTAATTCAATGTTCAAAATACTCAAATTGAAATGGATAGCTCGTTGAACGAAGAGTTTGAACTAATGTGTGTTTGAACTTGATAATAATCGATTTGACTCATCTTGTATAATATTTTTCTTGTCAAGCTTTTTATATGAGTAAATTCTTATATTATCATCAATTACTCACAATAAATTTATGCTAGTATTTAGCATGTTACTTAATTATAAAGTATATAGCTTATTTAATAATAGCAACTTATGCTTACCCTAAATTATTTTTTTCCAAAATAAAATATATCAAATATAATTTATCACACTTATCGAGATTAAATTACAAATGTATTATAACACTCTGAATCTTGTTAATCTAAGAATTGGATCAGAAGTGTCACGATCAATTCGAGTCACATATAAATTGATTAATCTGCAAAACTCAAATGAGAAACAGACCGAAACAACTCTTTTTGGCTTCTTAAAAAATAAAGACACCGCTAAATGTGTACCACCCCAAATTAGACTTATTCATGAACTAAACTGGAATGTTATGGGTTAACCGATTAAATCGGTTAACCCGAACCTAACCTGAATGGACGTAATCTTGGCGTCTTAAAATGAAAGATAAATATCGTTATGCATACTTGAGATGTAAAGAACCATAATAGGTTACTACATGAATGATATGACAAATAATTCATACTTAAAAATAAACACGATAAAAATCAATACAATTTCTAAAATAGTGTCCCCTAAAAGTGCAATAAGGGGCTACCCTGTCAGACAGTGTATACATAATAAAACATATGCAACTACTTTCCACACACAACAATTCAGTCAAACAACAGCACAAGCGTTCTTGAACCATATAACTCTTTCAATCTAGATCCTGACCCATTTTTCATTCCCATTCACATTTAGATTTCAAAACTGGGTCTTGACCTGCTTGATGAACATAATCAACATGAATATATTTCCTAAATAGAATTCACATGACGTCATTGATATCACTTCTATTAACAATATATATAGCATGTTATCACATTAGTTTCACTATCACAATATCATAACCAGAAATACTAAATATTTTATCGTCTAACATGTGTTTGCAAGAGACATCGCTACTCCTCTGTCGCGGCTGACACATCCATTCTTGATCATCACCTACATATATAATAAACACACATCAGTAATAAGTATTATTGGTCTAAAAATAATTATAACAATATGGAAAATGAGAGCTAACTCTCATTTTGAAGAAAATATTTTTGTATCTTCTACTGACCTGTCTGAAGGGCATCTATTGGGGAGCCACCGGGCAGCAGACTCGATAGCATCCTGAACTGACAGGTCTATTGATGCCTCTCTCGTCATTTTCTCATTTTCTTTGATCCCTCGGGACTACCAATATATCCTAAGCTCTCTCATGTCCTTCATATATCTCCTGGCCTTGAGCACAAAGGCTGAGTACTCTCAGGTTGTAACCTTCAATACCCTTTGAACCACATGTTCGGATGTGCACTATACTAAACAATACCTGTAAACCTCCATGTTTCTCCAGGTGCAAGGAACTTAAAATGCGGAGTTGTCAGGATCCCTTGAGAAAGGAATAACTCTCTTATTAATCCAGAGCCTACTGTAACTAACACGTGAACCCGCTCATGGTACGTGTGAGTCGATTTCACCATCTTTCGTTTCACTGAAAACTTGATAATATATATATATACCTCAAAAGATATTTATATAATAGGCCCAGAGACAACTTGTGATGGATCTTGTTTTTGAAATCAAACTTGAAGAATCTCATCATCGAGAGTTATTAATCCAAAAAGTTATTGGCTAAATGACCGAAGTTAAGTGGGATCAAATAAAACACTACTTAACCCGTCCTGCAATCAGTAAAACAAATCACAATAGAATAGCATAAAAATCCAAAGATAAATCTTAAACGGGCCTAGTAGAAGCTCCAAGTGAGGTCATGCGCAAAGGCAGCGAGCTCCTACTCCGTACATACACATTAAAACTACATGCTAACGCCCAGCATGATGCATGAATACTATAATTAAATGCATCTAATCATGCTCATGTCATATGAGACATACAACACTAATCACATTACACTATCCAATTAAAAACATTTAGCACTATTAAAACACAACCCTAGCATCTCACACATCAATTCACACGCACTTAACATAACTCTCATCCACATCATAATCATGTCAATAAGATGTAGATCAATATCCCCTGTAAACTAATTCATTAACAATCAAACCATATTAATTAAGTTCAGATGTCACATCTATTCAAATTCAAAACATATAATCGAGTTTATCAACTCATTACTACTGTATATGGTTTACTCATATTCACTTCCATTATGTTCTATCATCACAACCATATTCTAATCCCTTCAAACAACCCTAACCATGTTGACAACATAATCATATACAACTATATGATGGAACAACAATGCATACACTAACACGAATCAATCATCAATTCTAGTCAATCTCCATCTTTCAACCAACATGTAACATTGATTTATATCATGGGTTGATCATCATATTCATCACCACAATTTGTCCAATCAGTTGCCGGAACAGTTACCAGAAAACCAATGAATTGTCGGAAAACCTTCGAAACTCACCAGAAAACCGGATTGATGGAATTCGCCGAATCTTTCGCCGAGTTCACCCAGTCGAACCCAATCGAGCTTCGGTTGCCGTCGAGCGCCGAATTCGAGGTTCGAGACGCATGCACGATGAAACCTTAGCCGTTGCCGAATGCTAATGACATGAGGTATAATTACCTCCAATTTGACTATTTAAAATTGATGATTGTTAGCACAACATGCTAGGGTTGATTAATTGTCATGACAAAGGTTTGACTATGAATGAAGTGAAGATCTGCATGTTCTGATTAAGTATGAATGAATGTTAAGTGATCTAATGAGGTAAAGTAAATTTGAGCATGCTAACCGAGTACTACGTAACTTAGAAAATATAATAAAATTGGTACAAATAGGATGAGTTAGGATTATTTTTACGTTTATGATTATTTAACTATGATGGATGTTGCATTGTGAGTGTGATAATTAGGATGAGTTTGATGCATCATTTATTTAGTGGGTGTTAGCTTTCAGATTTGATGTGTATGTACGGAGTAGGAGCTCACTGCCTAGGCGCGATGACACGCTTGGAGCTTCTATCAGGCCCGTTTAGGACTTGATCTCTGTTTTTATATTATTCTATCATGTTTTGTTTAGAACATGAAAAAGGACGTGTTGAGTGGCATTTTATTGGATCCCACTCTACACGGGCCATTTAGCCGATCGCATTTTCGGATTAATAACCATCGAGGATGAGCTCCCTCAAGCATGTTTTTTAAAATAAGATCCACCGCAAGTTGCCTTCGAGCCCATTATATTAAATTCCCTACCCAGGCCTATGTATATAGTTTTCGTGTTTTCAGTGAGATGTGTGACCAGGGAAATTCGACGACAGCGCTACTCAAGAGGGCGCTGGCCAGTCAAAGCGGGCTCTGGACAACTCCATTCCCGAGGGATCCTGGCAACTCTGCGTTTAAGTTCCTCACACCCGGAGAACGTGGAGATTTACGGGTATTGTTAAGTACAGCGCATGTCTAGACTTGTGGTTCAAAGGGTACTGAGGGCGACTACCTGAGAGTACTCGGCCTTTGTACTCAAAGCCATGAGTAATATGGAGGATGCAGAGGGCTGAGATGAATGAGAATGAAATTGATGCGAGAAGCGATAGATGAAATGACCAAGAAAAGAGAATGATATGGAAAGGGGACACTGTCGACCCAAGGGCGTCGGCTCCGATTAGTGCCCTTGTGAGAGTTCTTGAGGAAGTATATGATCTTTTTATTCAACAGGAGGGTTAGCTCTCCTGTGCGAGCTTGATATTAGTTATTTTTCGGACCGGTAACACTCATTATTGACGATTTTTTATAATATATGTAGGTGATGAGCTTGATCAGATGTGTTAGCTTGGACGGAGGAACAGTGAGGTCTCTTCCACACACACATGTTTGATGATTGAGTGTTTAATATTTTGTTTGTGATTCTATTATATTGAAACTAATGTGAGAAAATGGAAGGACATTATGCTATGGTTGAATGTTGACATATTACGACGTGAATTATGAAGAGAATGTGTAGGTGGGCTGAGGCCCAAGTTTGAGAACGAGTATACAGTAGGTTATATTCTCTATGAATGAAATTATTGATATGAATATATGTTTATATATATTATTTTGACAGGGTGGCCCCTAATTTCACTTTTAAGGGAGGTACTGTCCGTTTTTATTTAGACTTTCTTTTTATTTTATTGCAATTGTGTTGGTGTGTAAATTTGTTGCATGTCATCTATGTAGTGTCTTGTTAGAATTTTGTGCATTTACCAATGCATATAGCGAATCGTATCTTCATCTTAAGATGCCAATAGTAGATCCGGGTCGGCTTAACCGAATTTAGTAGATCAGCGAACGGTGGTTGTCGGTAACATTTCCGGGGCGGTTCACGAGTAAGCCAAATCGGGGTGTTACACGATGG
>JAVDBV010000257.1:0-14312 GCA_032619315.1 Piper longum
GGTATGAGGGGTCATGTGTACCCCTCATACCTCATACACGCGACCAGCATCAGCTCGGTACACGTGTTCTGAAATACCCTCAACTCGATCTGACGGCTGAACCGATCGGCTAACGACTATAAAACCTGTGACTCGAATCACGGGTTTTACAGGTTGCCTATGGCAAGGTTTGGCCATGGACAGCAACCCCCGCTCATGACCTTTGGCAACATAGCGACACTAATTAAAAAAATCATCGATGAATGTCAGGGTGGCTAGATTTGACTTCCCAAGGCTAGGACTGATTCTGGCATTCCCTCTAACACTCCATTTCGGTTCACCTATGAACTAACTCAATAATATTACCGGTATCCAAATTATTCACTAATTTACTTAATTCGGTTAATCCAATCTAAATCTATTTTCAGCATCTCAAGATGGTGATACAACATGCAAAACATGAATGAGATATGTGAGTTCTAACATTGTCATACATGCATGCTATGATATACAATTAAGTATAAAACAAAATAAACAAAAGAAAAATTTTAAAAGAAATAGCTATTTTTAAAGCAAAACATACACATCTCTCATAAAAAGTACAAAAGGGATCACCATATCAACATCAAGCAATATATATTTATAAAAAAAAAATTAAAAACATAGTGCAAACACAGTATTTTTTTCACATTCCATTAACCATTACTTTCCTCATCATATAAGCTAAATCTAAATTTCATATCTCACCCTGTTTGTTTCCATTAATAATTCCATTCACATGCAAAAAATTATGATAAGTTCAGAGAATAGCATTAAAATTTCATCATCCACATAGTTCAACATAAATCATCATCACCAAATACACTCAGACAGGTACATGTCATTCATACATATATAATAAAAAGATGTCAGTAAATAGTATTATCGGTCCACAAATAACTAATAATAAATTAGCACAGGATAACTGACCCTCTTGTTGAATAAAAACCTCATTATTCTTTCTCATAAAATTCTCATAAGGGTAATAATTAGGAGCCATAGACCTCGCGCGATAGTGTCCCCTTTCTATATCATCCTCATTCGTTGGCCACTTTAAACTATACTTTATGCGAAAAAATCATTCTTTTCTCTTTCATCCTTTTACATCCTCTGTATCACTCATGACGTTAAGTATAAAGGACGAGTACTTTCAGGCATATACCTTCAGTACCCTTTGAAACTACAAGTTTAAATATGCATTGCATAGTTGTACCTATAAACCTTTACACTTTTCCAAGTATGAGGAATTCAAAGGTGGAGTTATTAAAATCCTTCAGAAATGGAATGGATGCTCACTAATTTAAAAACTATATGTACGTCGGCATAAATAGGGATTTATATAATAGGCCCGAAGACATCGAAAGTTGGATCTGTGTTTTCAAAAATAAACTCGAGAGATCTCATCATCGAGGGTTATTAATTATGAAATCTCATACGACTAGACGGTTCGTGTGGAGTGGGATATAATAAATCTATCACTCGATCTATACTTGTTAAAACAAAACACGTCAAAGTATAAAAGCCAAACAGGAAGCAAGTCTTAAACGGGCCTGGTAAAAATTTCAATCATGTACACGCGCCTAGGCGGCGAGCTCCTACTCCATACCTACACATCCAACTAAAAATTAATGCCTCCTTATGATGCATTTACACATCCTATAGCATACACATATAAATATATACTCACATCAATCACATATCCTATAGCATACACAAATAAATACATACTCACATCAATCACACATTAGTCTCAATTCATATAAGATTACCTACACTACGTTGCATTACATTATAATAATTACTTAGTTTACCTAATTAGTCCCTTAGCATTCATTTTAATACAATTCAATCAAGCAAATTTATATTTTTTTTAAAATAAAATAGTTAACACATCAATCCATCAATTTTATCATATTGTGCTAATAATTATCACCTTTAAGAAATTAAATCAGAGTTATGGTTTCATCGCACGGCTCGAGACTCGAATTTGGCACCCGACAACGAGTGAAGTTCTATCGGGTTTGAAAAGATGAATTCGGCAGAAGATTAGGCGAATTCAGTGAATCTGATTTTCTAGTTATTTTTGGCAATTTTCCAGCAATTCTTGGCGGTTTTCGAATACTTTTTGATGATTTTTTGGCAACTTTTTCGGCGAGGCAATCGTGGCTATATGTAGACACCGGTTCGGCGAGCTAAACCCAATAGTGATGATGAAAAGGACAACAACGACATCAATGACCAACAATAACGGCAACGAGTCGACCAAGATTGGTCGATCGTCTGATTGGCCCTCGATCGGCCTCAACGACGACACTCGGTATGGGAGAATGATCAGGGTTCAAAGGTGGAGGCATCGTTGGCGCGGTGGCACCACGACAAAGAACCGGCACGGATGGGAGCGAATTAGGAAAGGGGAGTGTGGTGCAACACATGGCAATTAGGCATTGTGGAAACCGAGTGGCAGTCGGGGGCGCTCGGCGTGACACGATGGGGCTCAACAACGTCGATCGAAGGCGGTGAGGCGGCGGGAGATGGTGTCAGCAGGAAGGATAGGGGTGGAGAAAGTGTCGGAGAGAGTTCCCGGGGGAAATCTCGTAAATAAAAATTGACTCGTGTAAAAAATAATAACTAACTCGTGATAAATCCTAAAAAATCAAGAAAAATAAGAAAAAAATCTCATAGAATATAATACACATTATAGCATCACAATAACATACTCTATAACTAATAACCTGTTCAATTACTATATAACATGTCCTAATGTGTTATTCGGTCTAAAAATATTTTACGATTAAATACAAAAGAAGAAAATATTACATGTTATAATATATTTTGGTAACTCATTTCCCATCATCTATGCTATGTAACATGTCCTGATGCATTATTCGGCCTAAAATTAATTTTATGGTCAAATACAAAAAAAATATTGTATATTATCATATACTTTGATAACTCATTTCCTATCATTTTTTTTTACTTTATCATTATATACTCAGGTACACATGACCCTTATCGCTTATAACTCACGACCACTCATCACACGGTTCATGAAACTGACTCAACTTGAACCGACGATTAAATCGATTGGTTCGTTAATGTAAAACTCTTACTCGTGTCACGTGTTTTATATCCCCAACCATCACCGACACTTTTTCTTTACAAAAATATTTTAATTAATCATTGCCGACGGGAGTAATGACGATAGTGGCTAGATCTCGAGCACCTCTCGACTAAGGACACCCCTGATCCAACCTCGTTAGCCTTGGGCAGCTAGATCCCGGCCGCTAGATAAGGGGCAGTCTGTGGTCCTACCATCCCTTAATTTAAAAAAAAAATTAAAACAAGGGTATTTAGACAATTCAAATTTTTACCTTTTTTTTCTAATTAGGTCTAGTTTTCCCACAAGTTGGTAATATTAAAAATTTTTCCTGTTTTACTTGTAAAAAGCTCAAAATTCCATATGATCATAATTTTCTTATATTGTCACATTAAAAAAGATAAAGGTGTAATCTAAATTATTTTCTAGATAGGAAACTCAAATGGTAATATTATAAAATAATTATAGTTGCAAATATTGAAATAAAGGGTAATGTCAAATATAGTTTTAATTTAAAATATTCTTCCAAATAGTTAAAATGTATAAGATGATTATAGTTATCAATATAAAATAAAGGTTAGCATTGAAAAATAGATAAAAACCATAGATGAAAAATTATAAAAAAATATAGGATTTTTATAATATTTTTTTACTAATAATACTTTTATTATTAGGACAGAAAGGGGTAATATTGTAAATATATATGGTGAACAATCGTTAAAAGTCTTCAGTTTTGCATATGTTATTATATGAATATACTGTACTTATTGAAATATTTATTTATTGTTGTCTGTTGCTAAAAAAAACTTAGAGTTTAACTCTATATGAATTAAAGTTCTTAAAAAATGATGAATTCCATTTACATATTAAAATTTTACTAACTTAATTATGATTTATATTTATTTTTAACATAAAGTTTGAATTAGTTATAATATTTTTATATAACCATTGTATTAAAAAAATCTATTAAAACTAAATATACAATCATTATTTGTATCTAAAAATAAAACTAATTATATTTTTTATAATTTAGTTTAGTATAATATTAATGCATATTATTATAAATTTCAATTTTTTCTAGTCCTTAGTGCATGGCTTTGGTTCATTATAATTACTGTTGGAAAAAAATAACTATATAATTTGTCTAAATTAAGAAGCCTACGAATATTATTATATTTTACTTCAAAATTTATAATTATATAACCTGAATTAAAATTTTTATTTATTAATATATATTTAATTTATAAATTTTAGATATTTTTAGTCTTATAAGTTCATAAGTATATTTCCAATTTAAATTTATTATTATTATTTATTGATAAAAAACTTTGAAGTCGTGTATTTCTTTCAAATTTGAAATTTCAAAAGATGATCAAATAGTATTTACTTATTAATACTTAATTAAATTTTCTACCTATTTTTAACATAAATCAAAATTATTTTTAATATGGTTTAAAGTGGGATTAGGAGATAGACGCGGAAATTGGTGATAAAGTACGTTTGAAAGAATTTTAATTTTTTAATCTCAAAGTCTACTTGAAATTGGATACCTGTTAATATTATTACTTTTTTACGTGTTTATCATTTGTATAATTGAAAAGTTTTTGGAAACGCCTTCTGTAGGCGCCCATGGTGACGCCCTTAGTTCTGACCGTTGATGTTTGCGATCATCAACGGTCAGGCCTAAGGGCATCTCCATGGGCGTCTGCAGCAGGCGTCTCCTAGTCTTGCTCTTTTTAATTTAGTTACAAGCTGTCCATCTATATATTACCTTATATCCTCGTCTTCTCTTTGTTAATTGTGTGTTGAGTTCTTGCAGTTTCATCCTCCATGGCTACCTGCAATTGTGTCGTGACGCTTCAGAAGCCAACCGCCGTCACCCACTCCGTGGCAGGAAACTTTACCGGCGCCGACCACCTCAACCTCATCATAGCCAAGTGCACCCGCTTGGAGATTCATCTGCTCACCCCCGAGGGTGATCTCCGGCTCGTCTCCGACGTCCCAATATATGGAAGAATAGCAACTCTTCTACTTTTCCGCCGGGATGGTAATTCAACGGATTCTTTGTTTCTTGTTACAGAGAAATATGAGTACTGTGTGCTTCGTTGGGATGCAAAGGTGTCTGACCTTGTTACCGTTGCAACGGGTGATGTTTCGAGTAGTTGTGGCCGGCCTGCTCATGCTGGGCAGATTGGTACAGTTGATCCTAGTTTTAGTTTTATTGTTCTCCAAGTTTATGATGGTTTGTTGAAGATTATGCCAATTGATTGTATGGAAGCTGCGTTCGACGTCGAGTTTTCGGAGTTTCAGGCATTGGATATCAAGTTTCTACACGGCTGCAAGAGACCCACGATTGCTGTCCTCTACATGGATAACTTGCATAATCGGCATGTCAATACTTACGAGTTGAATGTTGAGCAAAAGGAACTCTTTGCGGGCTCGTGGTCGCTGAGTAACGTTGCTGCGGGTGCCTCGTTTTTTATCCCTGTTCTCTTTCCCCTTGGGGGAGTTTTAGTTGTTGGAGAAGAAGCTATTTCTTACTACAACGGTGACTTCGTCCAATCAGTTCCCGTCACTTCCTTCTTTACCAGAGCAACCGGAAGAGTTGGCTCACATGGGTTTGAGTTTTTGCTTAGTGGAGATTTTTCTGGACTACTACACTCGCTTGTAATCGTCCATGAAAAGAAGCAGGTGACTCAACTTAAATTGATTCCATACCAGGGTGATCAGACATCCATTGCGTCTACTATTTCATATTTAGACCGTGGACTGGTGTTCCTTGGTTCAAGCTTTGGAGATTCCCAGCTCCTAAAATTGAATATAGAACCAACTAGTAATGGTGCATCAAAGAAGGTTGAAGTAGTGCTAAGCTATGACAATCTTGGTCCTATTTTGGACTTCTCTGTTGTAGACCTCCACGAGCGTGGCCAAGGCAAGGTTGTGACATGCTCTGGAGCCGGCAAAGAGGGATCTCTTCGTGTTGTGAGAAAAGGAGTTGGAATGGACGAAAAGGCAATAGTTGAGCTTCAAGGTGTCAAAGCAATCTGGTCACTGAAATCCTCCACTACCGATGCCTTCCACACTTTCTTGGTCGTTAGTTTCGTTAACGAGACACGCTTTCTAGCCATGAACCCGGACGATGATTTGGAAGAAACCGAGATTGATGGGTTTGATTCTCATACTGAAACTTTGTTTTGCAAAGAAGTCATCTATGATCAACTTTTGCAGGTGACACCGGATGCTGTTAAACTGGTAGGATCTACCACTCGGGGGCCTAGAGATGAATGGAAAGCTCCTCATGGGTGGTCCATTAACATTGCCACTGGGAACTCTAGCCAAGTGTTGCTCACAACCGGGGGTGGCCGCCTAGTTTACTTGGAAATCAAAGATGGTGCTCTGATTCAAATGCACGAAGCACAACTTGAACATGAAATATCATGCCTTGACACGAGCCCAATTGGAGAAGACCAACATTACAGCAAACTTGCTGCAGTTGGGATGTGGAAGGATGTGAGTGTTAGGATAGTTGCACTCCCCAGCCTCGAGCAATTGACAAAGGAGACTCTTGGCAGCGAAGTTATAGCTCGTTCTGTGCTATTATGCAGGTTTGAAGAGGTTCCTTACTTGTTATGCGCTCTAGGGGATGGCCATTTATTCAACTTCCATCTCGATCTTGGCACCGGTGAGTTGTATGGCCGGAAGAAGCTTTTGCTAGGGACACAACCAGTCACTCTTCGGTTGTTTTCTTCCAACAACAAGAACCAAGTTTTTGCCGCAACAGATAATCCAACCGTGATCACTTGCAGACATAACACGTTTCGTTACACCAGTGTATTCATGAATGAAGTTACTACTATGTGTCCTTTCAACACTTCTGCTTTTCCAAATTGCGTTGCAATAGCAGGAGGGGGTCAACTTGCGGTTGGAAATCTTAATGATACACAGGAAACTGACATTCATTCGATTCCACTTGAGGAACAAGCATCTAAGATATGTCATCAAGAACAATCCCACACATTTGCCATCTGCACTTCAAAAATTGTTGAGAACGATGGACAACTTGGTCAATCACACTTTGTTCGTCTTTTGGACGACCAAACTTTCCATATTATGTCAAGTTATGGCCTAGATTCAAATGAGAGAGGGTGCTCCATCTTAAGTTGTTCTTTTGAAGATGATCACAACATGTACTTTTGCGTTGGAACATCATATCAGGATGGATACATCGATCCGGCTGCAGGTCGGATATTGACCTTTGTTGTTGAAGACATGAGGTTGCGATTGATAGCTGAGAAGGAGACTGACGGGACTGTGCACTCGCTAACTTCCTTTCATGGCAAGCTTCTTGCTTCCGTCGACCGGAAAATTCAATTTTACAAATGGGTGGTTGGGGATGATGGAGGTAGGGAGTTGCAAACCGAATGTCAGCACCATGGACACAATGTGCCACTGGAGGTTCATACCCGTGGGGATGTCATTCTTGTGGGTGATGTCATGAAGTCTATGTTGCTGTTAGTCTACAATCACAAGGAAAAAAAACTTGAAGAGCTTGCCTACGGTTCTTATTCAAACTGGCTATCATCAGCAGAGTTCTTTGATGACGATAAATGCATTGAAGCCGATACCAACTACAACCTCTTAACAGTTAAGAAGAGAGATGACGAACAAAAAGGGAAGCTTGAAGTGGTTGGCAAGTTCCATCTGGGCGAGTTTGTTAACAGATTCCGACATGGTACGCTCGTGCGTCTTGAAGACTCAGACAGTAGTCGGATGCCCATTTTGTTGTTTGGAGCCGTGAGTGGTGCAATTGGAGCTGTTCTGCCCCTCTCGCAGGATGAGTTCAATATCTTTGAAGAGCTGCAGATTTACCTGAGTAAGGAAATAAAGAGCGTGGGGCGTCTACGCCATGCACGCTGGAGATCATTTACCAATGGGAAGAAGGAGAGATCAGCACATAACTTTGTAGATGGGGATTTGATTGAACTTTTCCTGGATCTCAACAGCGACCAAATGGAGAGAATATCAAAAGCAGTCGGCCGGCCAGTGGAAGATCTATGCAAGAAAGTAGAAGAATTAAAAAGACTACATTAAATTTTTTTCTTTCATGTAATAAAAAACTTGCTTATTTATTATGCTTTCAAAATGCATTCAGTGATTCTTTATTTCTTACATAAAAGTGGATTGTGCAGTTAAATTAATTATAAGACTACTATTTATTTAGACAAATTACAGACACTGAATTCTTTTCCCGAGACTAGTTAAGCAACTAGTCACCAGGAAGGAAGGACGAGATGCAATGTTATTTACACTTTTAACTAATAATACTTCAGCTTTGGAGGTTTAGTCATTGGTCTGGCGGGTATATGCTTCTGCTTACTATATCCCTCAAAAGCTTTTCAGAATCTTCAAAGAAAGAAGATGCGGCATAAGTAAAGCGTTGAAACTTAAAATGCAAACAAAGAAGCACATCATAAAATAGACTTAATAACAAACAAAACATCGGCTTACCAGATATGCCAGTGAACAAATCAAACTGACCCACAGCCTGCCGAATGAACATCTCTACCCCAGTTACAATAGGCAAACCACATTCTTCTGCTTCTTGCAGTAGTCGGGTCATTTTAGGAGTATAAATCGCATCAAAGACCAAAGAATATGAGGGCAATGCTTGCTGCAAAAGTGCACATTGAAGTAGTTGAGATTGTAAACCAGGGCAACAATTTTGGTATAATGACAATTAAAACATTTTATATCCTGGACAAAATAGTTAACCATCCAAGGCAATCCTTAGATATGGGTGTTTCGTTATTGTTAGGATGCAAAGCCCACCGAAGTTGTATTTGCAAGTGTTGGGATTAAATAGAATAAAGCAAATACAAATCTTCTATTTCAACAAATAAAGATGAGAAGTTTCAAACAAATAAAAAAATTAGATAAATCAATTTTACGTGAAAATTTTCAAATTTGGGAAAAAAATCACGGGGCAAACGACCAAATCAAATCACTATATTACAAGTTTGATATAAAACAGATTCACATAAGAATAAATTTTCAAATACTAATTTACTGTACTTTCTACAAAATTAGTATTAAATGAGAAAGAAAATAAAGAATAATAGATTATAAATATAAGAATCTAGTGAAGTTACCATTAACGATTGTAAGCGAATCTCAACAAAATATTTACCTTTCTTCAATCCACACAATTTTCTTTCTCCCTTTACAGCAGCAACTTTTCTCCAAAACTAGAAAACCAAAAAATCAAAGAAGAAATGTGTTGTACGTTGCTTTTATTCCTTTCAACAAACAAAATGTATAAATATGGATTTTTGCCCAAAATAGGTTTGTAATTTCATGTATTTTCAGAGGAGGGATAACCCAACAATCCTCCCCTTCCTGACTCCATAAAATACTTATAGCCGGCATATAAAGCTCCATCCATGCTTGCTCCATTCCTACAATAAATATGTTTCTTCTTTGACACAACTTTCGTCATCATGTCTGCAACATTCCTTCCAGTATGAATTTTTGTTACCTCAAGAGATTTACTTTCTAACACATCTCTTACTCATTGATATATCACATCAATGTGTTTGCACCTTAAATGAAAACTTGAATTCTTACTCAGGTGAATTGCACACTAGTTATCACAGTGTATAATGTATCTGTCCTGTTTTACACCAATTTCATTCAAAAATCTCTTCGTCTATAACATCTCCTTTCAAGTTTCTTTAGCAACAATAAACTCGGCTTCAGTTGTGGATAATGCAACACACGTTTGCAACCTAGACTGCCAAAATACAGCCCTATTAACAAAATTAACAACAAACCCAGATGTTGACCAAGTCACCTGCCATGTCTACGTCGGTGTAGCCAACCAACAAATGTTTATCACTTCTAAAACACAAACATATTTTAAATGTACCTCTCAAGTAGTATTATCTATTTAACTACTTACCAATGCTCTTTACTCGGATTTGCAAAATGTCTGCTAACCGTTCCAACTGCATATACTATGTTTGGTCTTGTACAAACCATACCATACATCAAATTACAAACTTCAGAAGCATAAAGAACCTTTGTCATTTCCTTCATCTTTCTTTCACTTAAATCACTTTTCTTCAACTTGAAGTGACCCCCAAGTGGAACTCCACCTCGCTTTTCATCTTTCATGTTGAATTTTTTATGTACCTTTTCTATATACCTTTCCTGTGACATCCAAAGCTAACCATCTCCCCTGTCACGCCGAATAGACATTCCCAAGATTTGCTTTTCCAGTCCCAAATCCTTCATTGCAAAGGATTTATACAAAATCTTCTTTAAACTTGAAGTCTTGGCCCCATCATGTCATATCAAACCTCTTGATTAACACATATTGATCAGAAACAAACTTTTTGTACCCATTGCTTTCCATACAAGAATCAAACTTTTGTACCGCTGTCTAGGAGCTTGCTTCAAACCATACAAATTCTTTTTCAGTCTACACACCATTTGTTCATTTTCTATGACTTTAAAACCCTCTGGTTACTCTATGTATATAGTCTCCTCAAGATCGCTATGAAGAAAAGCCATCTTCACATCTAACTATTCAACTTCCAAATCCAAACTTGCAGCCAAAGCCGGAACAATTCAAATAGAAGACATTTTTAACAACCGGAGAAAAGATTTCATCGAAATCAATACCTTTCTTCTGTCTGAAGCCCTTCACCACCAATTTTGCTTTGTACCTTCGTTGTGTGTTATTTTCTTCATGTTTGATCATATAGACCCATTTGTTCTTCAATGCCCTCTTCCCCTTAGGAAGATCCACCAACTCATAGGTATGATTATCAAATAAAGATTTCATCTCATCTTATATTATCTTCAACCACTTCTCCTTTTCTACATGAGCTTTTACCTCATTGAAATTTTTTGGTTCTCCACATTCAGTGATTGTCACATATTCTAATGATGGATATCTTGTTGATAGAACTGGTTCACGAGGTGATCTTCTCACATTAGTTGGTTGTCCTTGATCAGAATCTACCTGTTCCTGTCCAAAATCGACAAACTCATTAGAAATATCATCACACACTACATCCTCACTGTCGTCATTAATAGGTGGGAAAATAATTGTATCATCTTAAGCCGCCTCTTCACTTCTATTTGAGGTTGAAGGTTATTTTATCTTTTCCAAGCTTTCCTGAAATTTCTTTTGAGGAATTTCTTCCTTGTCAAAGTCCTCAACTGTTTGATCCTCCCTAAAAACTACATCTCTACTTCGAATCAGTTTTCTATTTTTAGGATCCTAAAGTTTGTATCCAAACTTATCATCGCCATATCCCAGAAAAATACATTCAACGGCTCTAGAATCAAGCTTAGTCCTCTGTTCCTTGGGCACATGTGTAAAGGCTTTACAACCAAAGACTCTCAAATGAGAATAACTGACCTTTTTGTCACTCCAAACCCTTTCTGGTATGTCATTGTCTAAGGCATATGTGGGAGATCTATTGATCAAATAACAAGTTGTGCTCATGACTTCACCCAAGAAGTTTTTAGGCAACTTAACTGAAGACAACATGCTTCTCACCCTCTCAAAGATGGTCCTGTTCATTCTTTCAGCCACTCCATTGTGTTGAGGAGTATAAGGAACCGTCTTCTAATACCTAATCTCATGTTTGCTACAATATTCATCAAACTCAACAAAATAATATTCACCACAATTATCACTTCTAAGACATTTCAATAGCTTACTAGTCTCTTTTTCAACCAATACGTGAAAATTTTTAAAGATGCCAAAAACATCGCTTTAATTTTTCATGTCACAAGCCCACACCTTCCTAGATGTATCATCAATAAAAGTGACAAAATAAATAGAACCGCCAAGAGATTTTACCTCCATAGGCCCACACACATCAGTTTGTACCAACTCAAGAACTTCTTACTTCCTCGTACTTGTGCTTACAAAGGATGTCTTACGTTGTTTCCCGACCAAACAATGGTCACAAGGACTAATTTTGATATCCTTGAGTTTGGAAAAGAGATTCAGCTTCTTCACTGTCTGTAATCTCTTATCATTCATATGTCACAATCGATGGTGTTACAAATCAGTAGTGGAATCAAATGAGGAGATATTAACTTCGCCTCGAACTAGCTCGTCTCAGTCTTATACAAACTACAATATTTCTTCCATTTAGCTACAACAAGAGAACCTTTCACAAGTTTCTACACACCTTGTGAAAATTGTGAACCAAATCCTTCATCATCAAGCACCCCCGGTTGACAACAAACTCATCCTCAAATCTGGAATATGTCTAACATTTTTAAGCACTAATCTGTAACTAATGTTTGTCACGATATGCACAGTTCCAAGTCTCACAATTCTAGAAGTATCACTATTTCTCATTTTCACTATAACTAAATCTGAAAATTCATAAGTAGTAAAAAAATTTCTGCTTGGAGTTGCATGAAACGATGCTCCCGAGTTAACTACCCAACTAGCATCATAATAAGCCGTCAAACATCTTTCCCACAATCAGAAAGAATCACCATGTCCTCATGTACAACATTAGTATTCTTTTCTACTTGATCCTTGTTGTCCTTATTTTTCAAGTCTTTCCTGAGCTTCCCACAGTCCTTTTTTATATGACCCGTCTTCTCACAATAATAACACTTCAAATGCTTCCTGGATTTAGACCTTCCTCGACTATTGTCCCTTTTGTTTATGTCTCTATTTCTTGATCTACCTTTTTGCCTCTTCTGACACTAATGCATGAGACCATGTAGTTGGTAAAAATTTTCTCCTCACCTCTTCATTTAGTAAATTGCTTGTTACCATGTCCATTGTGAAGTTTCCATCCAGAGCAACATTGTTTAAAGAGGTCACCAATGTTTCCCAGCTTTCTGGCAAAGTGTTGAGGAGCAGGATAGCTTGTCATTCTTCATCTAGAGTCATCTTCATCCTGGCAAGTTGAGTAATATTACTCTTCATCTCATTGAAATGTTCACTTATGTCACTTCCATCCTTATACTTCAAATTCACTAATTTTCTTATCAAAAAGGTCTTGTTGCCAGCAATATTCCTCTCATAAACTTCCTGAAGTTTATCCCATATCGTTTTTGAGGATGTCAATTCAGAAACATGATGATACACCACTTCATCTACCTATTGTCTCAAACAAGTCATAGCCTCTCTATCCAACTTATTCTAATTTTTATCGGTCACCTCTGCCAATTTCTGATATGTGATAGGTTTAAACAAGTCCTTAAAATACAAATGATCAATTATTTTCCCTTTTCAGTAGTGCCAGTTACCAGGCCCTTTAAAAGATATCACATTAACATACTTCTCATCAGCCATCTTGTTAAAATATAAATCACAAACACACCAACTAGGCTCTAAGAAATTTCGTCGAACACCTAAAGGGCAATAAATATCCAACCTAAAAATTTGCTACTAACAAATCAACCAGACTCTGATACAACTTGTTTGGATTAACTAGAATAAACTAAATATAAATCCCTTATTTCAACATATAAAGATGAGAAGTCCCAAACAAATCGAGAAATTAGACAAACCAATTTTATGTGGAAAACTCCAAATTTGGGGAAAAAATCACGGGGCAAACGGCTATATCAAATCATTATATCACAAGTTTGATACAAAACAGATTTACAGGAGAACAAACTATCAATACCAATTATTATACTTTTTACAAAATTGGTATTGGCTAAGAAAGAAAATAAAAACTTACGAATTATAAATATAAGAACTTGGTGAAGTTACTATTGACGATTGTAAGTGAATCTTAACAAAATATTCACCTTTATTCAATCTACACAATTTTCTTTATCCTTTTGCAGCACCAGTTTTTCTTCAAAATCATAAAACCAAAAAACTAAAGAAGACAAGCATCTTACGTTGATTTTATTCCTTTCAATAAACAAAATCTGTAAATCTTAATTTTTACCCAAAACAGGGTTATAATTTCATTATTTACGGAAGAGGGACAACCCAAAAGCAAGAACCGTCCCTTCTTGAGGATGGTAGGTGTTACAGCCTTAGTCGATGGACACACCGGGTACTAGGGTTTGGTGGTTGTTCCTAGTACATCCGGGTCCGTGACGGGTGGTTTGAGGCTATCCGAGTGGTGAAACAACTCATCGGCACTAACGTGTGTTATAGTTGCAGGGTCCGAACCATGGAACATGGAGTAGC
>JAVDBV010000258.1:0-20289 GCA_032619315.1 Piper longum
ATTAATTATGAATAATAATAGTATAAACATCAAATATATAAATAGACGACTAAAGACGAATAAATAATAACATGAGCGAGCAAATAAACAATAATTAATTAATTAATTAAGATAAACATGAACAAGAATTATATTAAGAGATAAATTCATCATCAATAATAACAAATAATCATGCAAACATTCAAAATGTGCCAAATAATGTGAATATATATATAAACTAATGTAAAAAGTCTTAGATTATTGGAAATAGTTATAAATAGATGAAAACGGGAGAAAATGGATGAAAAAGGCCACCAACTCAATCCGGGCAAGTTAGATCAAGTCGGCTGAGTCAACTCAGTTCTTGTTAGCTATTGGGTTGGGGCTAGGTCGGACACGAGCAAACGGGCATAGTGATGCTGACGATGTCTATCGCCAAAAAAGGCAATAGCGGGGAGCCAAGGGTCACCACTGGTCCCGATCAACAGAGGAGGTCAAAGTGGTAGCGATGGTGGTGATGCCCGAAGGAGTCCAATCATCAAGTAGCCAAAAATGGCCAGAAAGTAGTTGTATCACCACTAGAAAAGGTGGAGTTCTCGGCGGCGAACTCAGTCATAGTTAGGGTCAGAATTGGTTTCAAAATGTCAACCATAAGGAGAAAAGTCAATCTTGGTAGTCAATACCTTTGGAGACAAAAAAATGGCTCGAATAGCCGCAACAGTGAGAAATTGCGAACAAAACCACTCTACCGATGGCCAACATGGCAATGTCGCTGCCGGTGATGGGTCTTGGTCGATAATCCACTGCGAGGACGTCACGGTGGTGGTACTTCTATGGCCATGTTGGCGGAGGCCCAAAGTGGCAACGGTAGAAGGGATAGGAAAACTCAAAAAATGTAGGAAAAAAACCTTAAAAATAAGGCTGATGCCAAACCCAATTTTGCCATGTGGCGCGATCTAAACATTAGAAAACTTGTGGGCCTTATGGGGTCCAAATATGGTATATAAAATATTTATATATGATCACAAAACTTGGATTAACACCGACAAAAGTTGAAACTAACTCGAAGCTTAATAGAGACTACAAACAAAATCGAGGAAAAAAAGTTAAATAAACCTCAAAACTCTATACCCAATTGGGTAAAAATTTGATACAAATCGAATTTGACCCATACGGGCAATCGAATAGTTCGAAATCCCTACGATGAATACAAAAGAGATACACTAAAAAAGTCAAGCGGATACTAAATGCTACAATGGCCTAGATTAGTTATAAAACTCTGAGTTAATATAAGTAAGAACTTATATACCTTGAGTATTTACTGATAATTCATACCCTATTGTAGCATAATTAAAATTATCATTTGTATATTGATATACTTAGCCTTTATAAGATATTCATACGATCATTTTGTCTTTGTACTCAGAGTATAAAAAATGAATTGACTTTGAACCATCTCAAGACCTGCCCGAATTGGGTAGAACAACAAACAAATAAAACCTTAACTTGACGAAATTGGACTTGAACCAATTCAAGACTTTTTTTGTTCCTTGTGAATGTATAAATGAATTAGCTAGTTCAAAGAAACATGTCAGTTTGCAAACTTGAAAATTGCATGGTGCATAGTCCACACCCTTGACCGATCATAATGAGCATCTCATACATGCATGCATAGGCAATGGATCCAACCTCACGTACTAGGATTTCATGATTGGGATGTTTGGATTTTAATTGCTGGCCTGATCTTGTAACTCCTAATCCTCTCTTCATGTAATTTTTTTTTTTTTATGCATTCTCTAATGGATCAATCAAGCAAGATTCAAGAACCGGAGGAACGACCGAAGTGAAGTGATGATATAAATGGACTTGTTTTTTCGGAAACATTTTTTCAAAGTAAATTTGCACAAAATTAGCCAAACAGAAGAGAGAAACATGCCTAAAAGCGAAAATATATACCTACATCGAAATAACAAAACCAAACTAAGAACACTTGCTGTATGGTTGTTTTTTTTTTACCCAATTAGAAGAAAAAAAGGTTTGTACAGAGAAACTCAAAGCAACGCCTCCCTTAAGCTCGACTTGGAGATAATAGAATTGAATATTTTAACTAGAAAATAATAGAACTGAATATTTTAACTAGCAAATAATAAAGCTGATAATCACCGATTAGAAGATTTTGTAGTTCCCAGTAACGAGACTGTCACAAGATTTAGTTTGTGCGATTTATTCAGAGTGGGCCTGCTAGTAATGAGCTTGTTGTAGATGGGCTTATATGGATACAGAAAGCCTTCTAATTGTAGGGAAAGCTTTTGATGATTGCAATTAAAATATTGTATCTCTTGTAATTATCCATTTCTCGGCCAATTCATCACTTATTCTATAATCTGTGAGGAAGTTGAGTGTTGAAACCAAATTGAATATTGTGAGATAATATGTACCAATTTCTTGACTAGAATTTTGTGAATTAATAATTACTTTTATAAAATAAATGTCAAGAAATTATATGTGATTAAAAATAAAACACTCAAGCCAATAAAAAATAAAAGCAATAGATTGAGCTGTTGGGCAGGAATAGTTCGGTACCCGTGGCTAATCTTGGTTGTCCAAGTACAAAGACAACCCAAATTATCCGTAGAGTCATTACCAATATCCCTAAAAACTTTTTTTCTCATTAAAATATAATAAAAATAAATAATCGATTAAATTATAATAATTTATTTTTAAATTTAATTAAATTTTGTTATAAAATCGAAGACTATTCGTCATCTGGCCTACTTCATAAAAAAATCTTAATACTTCTTTGAAGTAAATGGTCCAATGTTGTGGTTACGTAATGTGCACAATTCATCCTTTTAAAAAGGATTTAAAAAATTTGAAGGTATATATGTGTTAGACCTAATGGGCCCCCTAACAAGGACTTGTAATAAATTTTACGGGTCTTTTTTAATCCAAAAGTTAAAAAATTAATTTAAGAAATAAAGTTTTTTCATTAGCATATATATAAGACACTAACATCAAATACAACAACTTCCTCATTTCACATCGGGCACTCACGAAATTATCAACCTCCGATAAACTCTCCCCATAAATCATCCTAAGGAAAACTTCCACAGCATAGGCCAACATTAAAACCCTTTTGAATAGTGTTAGAACCTAAAGACTTGTAATAAGTTTTCCAGACATCTTTTAATCCAAAAATTAATTAAATAAATAAAACTTCTCATTAGTTTATATATAAAACACAAACATTATTTATAACCGATGTGAGATAAATCCAACAATATGTACAAGCTCAAGTTACAAAAATAGTACCCTTCTAGGCCTCCTTGTTTGGAACACAAAACATTGAATCTAAGATTATCCTTTTTTATGTTTAAGCTTTCAATCTTTTAGTATACTTTAATAATTATTTTTAGCCTACTTTTTTAAAGTCGATGCAACGCTTTCTCGCCTGGGACCATGGCCAGCAGCAGTTTTTGGTTGCCTAATCTTTGTTATTTCAATCAACAGTTTGCAAAACCATGCCGAGCACAACTAATTAAACGTGAGTACGTGACCCCCACCTCCAAAAAAACCAAGAAATCATACCATGTAGCTACTTCTCGATTTATTTCTTCTCATGTGATTCTACCTCCAAATTATCTTGCGGGCAAAATGAATTCGGTTTGTTTTGAACTTATTCTCACTATTTTAGAGCTCGAACAAAAATTCGGTTTTAAAACAGCAGCTCCATGAAGTGTGATTAATAGAGCTTTGATCATGTGATCGGTTCAATTCAACTTAATCAAGATCAAGCTCGATGCATCATTTTACCTTTATAAATGTTCAACTTAATTCACATTATTACATATATCTTGTCGTATATACTATTTTCGTCCTATATAATTTATAAAAAAACACACTATTTTTTCGCATGATTAAAATCTTTAAGAAAAGAAGCAAATTTCAACTTAGGGGAGTTATAAAAAAAATTTGGCTTAACTGGACTTAAAACTTATCTAATCCATATTTGAATCAAACTACAACACATAATGAATTTTTAGGTTATACGCCATGTAAAATGTAACATCATTTCAAATTAAGCTTGAGCAAGCCAATTTGAAATGAAATACAAAAAACAATGATATGGTAAATTGATAAGTCTAAGTCATTTCTTTAAAATAATTAATTTAAATTAAAAATTTATAATTCACTCGTTTTAAAAAATTTCATCTCAACCCCAATTTGTAGCTTGTGGTCAAAATCACATCTCATTTAACTCACTATCCAATATGAATGAAATTAAGTTGACAAGTTTAAGTCATATCTTCAAAATAATTAACCAAATTAAAATTTATAGATCATCCTCATTTATGTATTAGATTTTAACCCAATAAATATGCAATGTGAAATTAAGTTAAGGTATCACATAAAACGTATGAATTTTTTTATTATAATGCACGAATAGTTAGTTATGGTGTAAAAACAAGATATAAAATCTTTTATAAAAAGATTTCATTCTTTTTATTTGTATTTTTTTAAAGAAATTGATGGTGATAAAATATTCAAAGACCACTTGGTGTGAAACCTTAATTACATCTTAATATAAAATACTCTAAAAATAAATATTTTTTTAACGAAAGGTCAGCGCTTTTATCATCAATTACCATGTATAGATTTTATAAATAATCTATTTCTTCCGAGCTAACCAAGCTCATTGTAAAAAGCAAAATACCATTCTACTAAATGCTATGTTGTATTTGTTACATTACTTTATTTATTACATCCAATGAGGCTAAGGTTCTGTTTATTTAACATGAAATGAAGATTTTAAATAATCTAGTAAAATTCATATATATGCAATATATTCTTAAAAAAATTAGTACTTTTACAATATGTTTTACATTCAATGATTAGTTTAAGTGGCCCGCCCATCCACTTTTCTGCATGCAAATTTTTTTTCCTTTTTCTCATTTATTAAGATAAGAAAAACAGATTTTTTTTTTCATCGGAAAGCATACAGGTGACTCACATAAGGTAAACTGATGACCAAACAAAGAGGGAAGAGCAGCACATCGACAAGAAGCAAGCCTCTACGGAGACGAGTTCCAAAGGGGAAAGCTCTTCCACTCAGAAGCCCAAGAGATGGTGCTTCTTGTGTGATGCTGATCGCCCAAGAAAAAAATATGCAAATAGAGAAATTGCCTACATTCCATGCCCAAAAAAAAAAAAAAAAAAAAAAATCAACGCAACTTGTAATCATGAAAGCTCTAATCACACCAACATTTCAAAGAAGAGTTATATATAACTACTTTTAAAAAAACTAATTATTCAAAATTTCTGTGTCAAGTTATTTTCGTGCCAATCAAATAGACCCTGGTAGAGATGGTTGCTTATGAAATGATCATCCTTCACGAGACAACCGCCTGGTTTATTCTAAAAAGTGTTGGATTTTAATATTTTCATCAGACAACCGTCGCCTATCTGGATGTACCAAGAGCAGTTATCTCTGAGTTCCAACTTCCACTTCACCAACTCTCTGTACTTGCATCGTGCTCACCATGAATTCATGATACCAAATCACATATATATACCATGAAGTTTCGTTTGTTTTGTGTTGGCCTAAACAGAAGAACAAACAGTATTTATCTTGAGACCGAGTCATTCAAACGTAGACGACTTGCAAGTCTTGGGTTGAATGAGATTTTTTTAGAAGCAAGTGGTGTTCTTTGGCCTTCAATTGGCCCACCCGTCAAAGCTATCATTCTTTTTTTAACATGTCAACTTTTGTAAAATCTTCTTCTTCCACTTGTGCAAGTTTGCTATAAAAGAATTTCCGATCAACTTGATTTTTTGGCTTGTGAAGGGGGATTAAGTTCAGGTATTGAATCTTTCGTCCATTCTCTTTTCTGCGTTTTATTGAATTTAACAATTTTCTATCTTCTCGTGTGTTTAATTTAACAGCTTGTTCTTCGTTTTGGTTTGATGATTGATATTTCACCATCTGGGTTTCTAGAAATATGGCCTCTTTTATGGAAGAACAAATTCGTTTGATGTATATTTGTCTTTTAGCTTTGGGAATTAAGTTAGTAACAGTTGATTACTGTTCTGTATTTTGTTTGATCCCCAGCTTCTTAGTTCCGAGATACATTAATATTTGTTGAAATTTATATGCATCTTATGTCCTTTGATATTCTAAATCAATAAATCTCTGGTTCTTCGTATCTCACGTTTCTGGATAGACCCTCCGGTTTTGTGTTTGAGTTATGCCAAGATATGGGTAGGAAGGCAAAGTGGTTTGCGATTGTAAAGAAAGCTCTATACCGTGAATTCAAAAGGAAAAAGGATCAGGTCTGGACTTTTTTAACTTCTTGCTGCAATTGATGATCATGTTCGTGTCATGTTTTACCCTCAATCTCTTATAAAACTATGTTCGCTTAATCTCAGGAGACCAAAAGGACAAGGAAGAAATGGAGGTTTGGCAAATCAAAACATGTAGAAGCATCTGCTTCCACAGTGGAGGCGGGAAATGAATTGGAGCATGATCAAGTTTACAGTGTGGCTCTTGCCTCAGCAGCAACTGCAGAGGCTGCGGCTGCGGCTGCTCAAGCAGCGGCCGAGGTCGTGCGGATCACAACGGCAACAAGAAACCCCGGCAGATCAAGAGAAGAAGCTGCTGCAATCAAGATTCAGACAGCCTTTAGGGGGTACTTGGTATGCATCTACTTGCTAAACTGCTTGAATTGTTGACAATTACCAGTTAGTTTTTTTCAAAGGACACTTGGGTTTTTTTTTTCATCTCATACATGGTGTGACTTTATCTATCAATTGATATTATCGCTGTTTTTTCATGGTTTAATTTTGACAAAAGAAAATTTATGGTAGATATATCATTTGGTCTCTGCATGTTATGTTCTTAGGCAAGAAGAGCCTTGAGGTGTTTGAGAGGTTTGGCTAGGATGAAAGTGAGGATGGAGGGCTCGGTGAATCAACAAACTAGAGCCACTTTGCAGAAAGTTCGTACATACAACAAGCTCCAATCACAAATTCGTTCAAGGAGGATCCTAAATCACGATAATACTCATCAGGCCATTCAAAAGCGACACCATTTGGAACGAGAGAAAACTTCGAAAGTCTTGGTTAGTAGTTTATTTGTTATTTGTTTTGACCATTATAGCAGTTACAGGAAGGCAACAAAGAGATGAATCCACCATTTTGTACATTCTATTTGATTGTTTAACCTACTTATGTGTATTGCAAAAACAAACTTTTGGCTCCCATTAGATACTATTTTTAAAATAATGATGATTATAAGATATTCTTTACTTGTTATATAGGTAGGAGAGGATTGGAATGGAAGTACCCAATCCCAGCATCAGGTAGAAACAAAGCTTCTTCAATGGGAAGAAGCTGCTATCAGAAGAGAGAGAACACTCGCTTATGCACTTTCTCACCAGGTAAGAATTCACTTCCTCCCCACCAAATTTTTTAGCCTACAATGCAAATCAATGACCAAACAAAGAACAGCAATTTTTTCAGCAACAATGGAAAAGACATAACCGGAGTGTTCTCAACATGTTTACCGATCCAAGCAACCCACAATGGGGTTGGAGCTGGTTGGAACGGTGGCTGGCTGCAAGGTCAGGAGATGCTCCAACGTCAATAGACAAAGATTTCAATGATTCTCAGTCGTCAATAAAGAGTGCACCAAGAAGTCCCATGAGAGAAGTTCATAGATCTTATGCTCTCCGTGCCCTTAACATTGATAAACCATATTCTCCAAAGTCTTCCAAATTAAACATATCTCTAAGACAAGGATCCCCATCATCACCCCTATCAAAGACTTCAATATCAGGGAAGAGTAATGCATGGAGTCAAAGAGTTGGGAAGAGAGTGGAGGAAGATGACACAAGGAGTGTGAAGAGCTTGCAGACAGAGAAATACAGGAGACAAAAAATAGCTGGGTCACCAGCAAGAGATGGTGACAGTCAAGCCAGCTCCCCTCACATACCAAGCTATCTGGCTTCCACTGCATCCACCAGAGCCAAATCAAGATTGCCAAGTTCACCAGAGAAAAAAATTGAGACACCAGATAGACGGCCAATGGATTCACCAAGGAAGCGGTTGCCTTTCCAACCATCACCAGGAAGGCCAAGCAGTTCTGGCTCCTCTAAGCGGGGGAGTCAGCATGAATTGAATTTGGAGAACATATGAAACAAGTGAAATGCGCGCGGTGCGCGCAGACTCAACACACAAAAAAAGTAAAAAAAAAAATGGTGTTAGTAGCTAGTATACTCTCTTATTACCTGCTAACTTGGTGTTGCTTTCATCTATATTCATTTTTGTGGACTTTCAAGGCGTACAAGTAATATTCTTCGTCATTCGTGGGTGCCCAAGATTTTCTTTACCTGGTGTGTTGTAGATAAATGTTTTCCTAAAAAATAACTTTACGGGTGTTGTAGTAAGAAGAAAAAAAGAAAATGATGTTTTCTTCCTTTTATTATTTGGTTGTAATACATAACTCTGTCAAGTTTTTCCAAGTAATTGCCAAGAAGTTTGTTGTGAAGAGATATTATTGAAACTCCATATTCTTGGAGTAGTTCTTTAGCTAGTACTAAAATGCCACAAATTACTACTAAAAATGTCTGAGTAGTGAAGTACAAAGCGCAATCATTTCCATGTATTCATCATTTATCAAAAAGAAACTGAGGCTTAGTGTGTAAATGTGTAAAGAATGGCAAATGAGAACAGATAATTGCACAGAAGAGACTCTGTATAGCTTCATAAAACAACCAAGATTATGAATTCCAAAGCCTCAACTCCATCTCACTAATTTCGTTACAGTCATTTATTCAGCTTAATCCGACAAAGAATCACACAGATAATAATACAAAGAATAATATTAGTACTATATCTATCATATACTATCCACCTTTATAAATAATAAATACATAAAAAGCTCTGATGATGAACAAAGAAGAAGAAGAAATACCTACCTCTCCCAAAACCCGTGGAGATCAATCAACACTCCGAAGAGGAAGTGGAGGAGGCATTGATCAAGCCATTGTAATCAGAGGAGATACTGTCCTGCAAGCTGAGCAAGAGGGTGCTAGTGTCGAAGCTCAAGCAAGGCTTGGAGGTGGGCACATACGGCAATGGCGCCTCCCCCTCCAGCATCTGCACCACATTCCTCATACCAGGCCTGGCAATGGGGTCTGGGTGAGAGCAGATGAGACCAACCAGCAGCACCCTCCTCATCTCCTCCTCCTCGTACTCCTTGCCAAGCCTCCTATCCGCCGCCTCCAACACCCTCCCATCCCTGTACAACCCCCACGCCCACTCCACAAGGTTGCCGCCGGCAACCTTGCCGACGCCGGCTTCGGCGGCGGCGGCGGCCTTTTCAATCGGCCTCCGGCCACAGGCGACCTCGAGCACCACTGCGCCGAAGCTGAACACGTCGGTCTTGTCGGTGGCCCGGCCGGTGAGGAGGTACTCCGGCGCCAAGTAGCCCATGGTGCCGGCGGCGATGGTGGCTTCCGGCGACTTGTCGTGCTCGACCTGCCTCGCCAGCCCGAAGTCACCGAGCTTGGCGTTGAACTGCTCGTCGAGCATCACGTTGCTGGCCTTGACGTCCCGGTGTATCACCTGGTTCTCACACTCGTGGTGTAGGTAGGCCAGCGCCGACGCGACCCCGACCAAGATCTTGCGCCGGTGCGGCCACGGGAGGGCGGTCTTGGGCTCGAACAGAGCCTTGTCGAGGCTGCCGTTGGGCATGTAGTCGTAGACGAGGAAGATCTCGCCCTTCTCGTGGCACCATCCATGGAGCCTCACCAGGTTCCGGTGTCGGACCGTGCCGATGATGGACAGCTCCGACAAGAACTCGGCTTTCCCCTCCTCGCCTTCGTGGCTGCACCGCTTCACCGCAACAATGGCGCCCGTCTCCGGGATGATGCCTTTGTACACCGTCCCGAATGCACCATTGCCGATCACCCGAGCTGGCTCGAAGGCCCGGGTGGCCGCCTTGAGCTCCTTGTAAGCGAATTCCTTGGGCGCTCTCACTATCTCCGACGGGAAGCTCGCCGCCGTCTTCTTCTTCTCCGATTTGAATGTCTTGGAGGAGGAGAAGAAGAAGAACCAGATGAATACTCCAGCGAGGATGGCCAGCACGAATGCCCCCGCCGTCGCTACACCCCCCACCACCAATGGATCCGTCCCGCAGAACTTGGAGAGGCAAGATGCGTTGGAGACGGCCGCCGCCGCCGGAGCGGGCGCCGGCGGTGCCGGCGGCGGAGTGACGGCGATGACCATCGGGCTGTTCATCTGGGCGGCCGGGGACGGCTGAGCCGGCGGCACCGGCGACGGTGAAAGATTGGCTCTTTCGGAGGAGAAGCTCCACCACTCGATGCTATGGACCTCGGTGCTGCCCTGCGTCGACCCAGAGAAGCCGACGAAGGCATAGTCGGCGACGTACTTGCTCAGGTCGAGCTCCATTGACAGGACGGGCGCCGCCGGCCGGACGTTGGAGTAGGAAACGGAAACGTTGAGCGTCCGGCCGGCGCCGTCGTACTCGATCCATGCGTTGATGGAGTCGCCGCTCTTGAGGTCGACGGCGACGTCGCCGAGGTCGGCTGCGGCGGCCGACACCATGGAGCCGAGGTCGACGCCGACGTGGTTGCCGTTGATGTCCTTCAACTCGACGTCCATGAGCGTGTCAAACTCGACGGCGACGATGGGGGCGGCGGCACCGGTGGCGTTCGCGACGCCGAGGTAGCCGCCGGCGTCGCCGAGGGAGAGGTCGTCGGGCGAGATGATGAAGGCGAGGCCGCCGCCGATGGAGGAAGGGTTGAGGTTGGTGACGGAGAAGGTGAAGAAGGTGGAGAAGGAGATGGGCTTGGAGAACCTGATCGGCCGGGAGAACAGCGCTCGGCCGGCGCCAGAGTTGGGGACGGGGAGGTCTTGGGAGAGTGAGATGGTGGTGCCCTTGAGGTGGGCGTCGCCCAGCAGCTTCAAGCTTGTTAGTGTGAGCGTCCCGAAGTCGAACTCCACCGCCTCCAACTCATTGGAGTTGCAGATAAGAAGAAGAAGGAGGAGGAACAGAGGTAGACAGATGGAAGCTTTCCACATTTGCTATGCTGATCCCAAGCTGCCCTTTCACTGGATGAAGAAAAAGAAGAAGAGGAAGGTGGAATGAGCTCTCATGCAATGTCTAAGCTCTGTAGCTAAAACCCACGCGAAGAATCTTTTGATAGATCTGAATAATGCAATTAATCTAGATTGGAGCTGGATTGTTACTCTGTGTGGCACATTGATCTAACAGCACCATTCTGAAGATCGAATGGTGATTAAGATAAGGTGAGGAGAGTGAGGAAAAGAGAAGAAGGACTTGATAGTGGGTGAGACGGGAAGGAAAAGATAAGAGACGGGAAGCTTTTCCTGCCAGTAAAGATTGAAGTGAGAGGGAGTTCAGATCAGCGAAAGATGGGCTGGGGACGATAGATTCTTTGGGTTTCTGTACTTGACCAGACAAGGAGGAGAGTCACAACTCACGAGCAGGCAAAAAGCTTAGAGGGGAAGGAATCCAAGGGGAAGCAATGGGGACAAGCAGCTGGGTGGCACACAGGCCCAACGGTATACTTCTCCTAGGTTAGATAAGAATCATCGTATTTCCATAATAATAAGAACACATACTTCTCTTCAAAGCTCTGCCACATATAAGTGTGAAAATGGATGGGAGTTTAAGCAGTAATAAATCATGGAACTTGCTCGCTCAATATTTCCTCATAAATTGGTGTTGTAACCGTTGGTGGTACAAAGGAGCAGGCAAGTGACTGCACCGAAAAGTCTTGCAAGCGTCGGTGTTTGGTAATTGGGTTCATGAGCTCGAAAGAGAGTACATGATGTACAACAATACGAATGAAACAAGAGATTTGTCTCCACTAAAGCCCAGTGCCTTTCAGAACAAATGTCGAGCCTATAATTTATGGATACTAAAATGGAAGCCTTGAAACTAAGTATGGTAGTTGATAGTTGATTGATTGTGATTAACATGTTAGAATAGTAGTTTGCTTGTTCATTCAATAAATTACTAGTAGCGTCTTCGCCTTGTGATGATGTTATATGCCTAGCTAAACTCATTTGATTACACCAGCGAAAGTGGTCGCCATTAAATGATCAGATGTTACCATTAGCTGTGAATACGTTTGAACTTCTCTTTTGCATTATATGAATTTTGGATATAGTATATATCTACGCAACAATCATCGAGCAGCCCCACCTATCCATGTTACAGCACTTTTATAATGGCTTGTAGAGACAATTGAGAGATAGCAAACAATACAAAGGAATAGATATTAAACAGTATGAACGATGACGAAGTTTTCAATCAAGATGTGACATGAGCTAACATAGAGGTTCATTCTCCTCTCTAACTTGATAAGAACACGAGTTCCATGACAACATCCACACGAATAGTTGGTTCATGAAAACTGATAGTCCACACAGTATCATTTAACATTTGGTGGTGACTTATTAATTTGATCCCTTTGATTATTCATTTACAATGGTTTGTGCACCCTCAATGGTTTGAGATATTATACCAGATCAAGATTTGCTGGTTGTATGTACGAGAGTTTGTATGAAAAATTTTGGGGAGTGTGGTCTTGTGTGATACTGTGATGTTGCATGTGATTGTGTGTCAGCTTGCGCTATCCTTGCCATCGAAATTATCAGCTTGTGGAGCTATTGCTGTCATTCATGACTTTTCTTTCTGTCAGCATTATTCTATCACTAAGTCACGGATGGATGAAGTACTTTCCAAGAGATTGATCTCTACGTTTCTTCTACTTCCACTGATCTATTACTATTTGATGCACTTTGGAAGCGGAACTTTTCTTTTTATCTTTATTTGAGCATACCATGTATCTCAAATTCGGCATTTTAGGCCAAGTGTTGACGGATGGCCCTCAATTCTGTGTGTTGTTTGCAGTTACCTTGCTCTCCATTTCCATTGTGCAAATAGTCATTGGTGGGATTACAAGTACCAACTACCGAGCACACGTGCATGCGTGGTTTTGAGTACAACCTGTTCTACTCGACACAATTAGGTGAGACCTTGTGATGAAAGTTTGAAGGATGAAGAAGTTTTGATGGGCATTTATTGGAGTGCTGAAACAATTGGATTAGTTCATGTTATCCTCAACCGACCAGATAGAATTGGGAGAGATTAGTTGGTACTTGGCATTGCTTTGTATGGCAAATTAGCGTTTTCTCCCATTGTGAACGAACACTCAGTTGGCACTTTCCCAGTTTTCCTCTTCTAATGCAGAGCAGGAAGTTGAAGCTTCCTCTTCACATATTGTTGTCTTTGCTCAACTGCTAACTGCAACTCAAATCACAATTTTACGGAGGTTATAATGAAAGAAGAAATTAGTTTAAACTTGAAAATTCATAGATAATCTGCACAGAAAAAAAAAATCATGCAACAAGCCTATAAGATCATTCAAGCTATTGCAATACAAAAGAGCACAAAAAGGATAGAATCATACACAACATAGCAAGAGGAAGACAAACATAAAAAGTCTCACAAACTTATTCACACTAAATTTACCAAATATGTTTGAGAAGTGGGTGTAAGGAGACAAGCCAAGATGCGAGTTTATACAGGGATGAAAAGGGCAAAAAAATTGTTGTGAAGTAGCAATTCGGTGTCAAAGCCTGTCCTCTTAGCCACACCACCACAAATTCTAAAAATCGAAACTGCCCTACAAGCAAGATGAATTTCGGACGACGATGGAAGAGAGCTCAAACATAATGCTAAAATTATATACGTACGCGTGAAATAAACTTGCATTGAAATTTGTACTAAAGTATTACGAAACTTTCTTTTTGGCTATAAACCAAAAGAGAAAAGAGATAAAAAGCAGGGAATAGAAACCCAGTTACCTAAATCATCGCTCACCTGAATGTATCATCGATTGAAGCCGAAATATCCTAGCAAAAAGCCCAGAAAAGATGCATGGAAAATCGTCTCAAATGTCGCCTCAGGTTCATGATCCACAACATTGATCGACGTGAAGATAAACAACCTATAGTCCACCCTAATATTTGATTAAACGGCACATGAATGATATCTAGAACTTCAATTTGCTGGTAAGCCTTCCCCCGAAAAAATTATAAACAAATAAATAAATAAAATCAGCCCCAATACCCAACGGGTAGCTGGTGAACAAGTGGCATCAAAACAGGAGGTGCCAGCATCTACCTGTGGTTGTGAAGCTTGTGAAGTTCCAGGCCACTTGTGTTTCTGCCCATAAATTTCCCACCACTTCGGGAGAATCTAACACAACTCTGCAACTCAATCAGAAGCCCACATAGAGAATCTATCAGTAAACTGGCGCTTGAAGTAAGTGGGTAGTCATTGTTTTCATTCAATTCAACCATATATTGCAACTTCAATAGGTTGAATTGAGATTGATGCCTGTGAATCCGATGGTATGCAGGCATGGTTCATGGATGAGTCCTTGGAAGACCAACGGCCCCCCCATTGTCGACACCCAGATGAGCTTGTTTCCCTCGACAAGCTGGCCAGTTGTCATTGCTTTCTTCCATTGTTTGCTTTTAGGTTTGGAATCTGAGAAATTGTCTTTCTAGGTAATGGTCTCTGTGATTGCAGAAATTGGGGTTCTGTACTGGAAATTGAATCCGGAGGACTATGAGAACGATGGGGAGCTTCGACGGATCCGTGAGATAAGGGGATATAATTACTTGGCAATCTCTTATTTACTGTCTTAGAAACAAATGAATATTTTTTTATTTTCCCCTGATCTAGGGTTAGGGTTTCGGTTTTGTGTGTGACGGCAATTAAATTTATGAGATAATATCCATGTATCAGTCCCAACCTAGCAGAGATAAGGCATATACGACGCTGATCAATCCTAAAGAATTTATAAATCATCATCATCCGTTCAATGTTTTTGAGGTAATTCGTTGTATTTTTCTTCCCTTGTTTTGTGTATTCATTGTCAATCATATAGCTTCATCTCAAGTGAAATTTGCATATAAAAGTCAGAAATTCTAGTTTAATGAGAACTGTTTTTGTTGGGTCTGTTAGCAGTTGTGAAGGAAATTGGACAATAAAATGTAACTGGAATCTGTGTTCATTGAACTATGAGAACATAGAAAGAATATGGCCTCTTTTGTGGCTACTGACATTTCTCAAACAGTGTTCAACTCAACTAAGTACTCAATCACGAAACAACTTCTATAAGATGACTATTCTAACATCAACCCTTAAACTCAAGATGTGTGAAACATTAAGCGTTTTCTTATCAAATATGAAATTAAACCACACCACATTTGTGCTTTGTGAAGAAATCTTCCTGCTGTGCGCAGGATGGATCAAATGTCAATGGAATAGTGTCTTGTTGATGATTGTTCGATGTAGTATTATGAAATATTTGCTGTTGTGATTGGGTATGATGGCAGGATCTTCTGGACTGGTGCCCGCGGAAGGTGGAGAACTGTAACGAAAAGATGAGGAACTTCTACAGGGAGCATATTCACACAGATGAGGAGATGCGCTACTGATTGGAAGGAAGTGGCTAATTTGAAGTAAGGGACAAAGATGACCACTGTGTTCGAATATGGATCGAGAAGGGTGACATGATCGTCTTGCCAGATGGAATCTACCACCGATTTACCTTGGATACAAGCAATTACATTAAGGTAATGCCAGAGAATTCTGTAATTATCACAGCAAACCTTTGATTATAAACTTTGATCTGAATAACATGGCCATGTGAGGTTGGAAAAAACTTTTATTTTCTAAAATTGGGATTTCGAAACCAAGTCATCTACCCGGTTCTCGTTGATAAGGGTGGCATGAAAATTGGAGTAACAAAAGTTACTCCATATGATTATCAGAGTCATGGTTGTAATGTTGATTCCTGAATTGCCATATTTCTAATCCACTAGCATGGAGGTCTGTAGATCCGACAGTTGTTGATTGAGAGCTAGTTGGCGTTTTCACTTTGCAAATTGTTCTTAAAACCAAAATTTTAAACTATGATGCATACATAAGAATTAATTTACTGGATGAAATATGGTAACATGAAACATTTCATGTACTTGATGAGGTTGTCTGTGGGAGAACAACCAGTTTGGACTGCTTACAATCGGCCACAGGAGGAACATCCAGCGAGTAAGGAGTATATCAAGACTTTATCACAGGAAAGTAGAATCCCACTTGAAGCTCGCTAGATGCATGCCACTAGCTCATTGTGCTGACAGGCATACATACGAAGTATGAGTACAGTTTTTTTATCCCTAGTTATTTGCTAAAAAATGTCTATGGACATAATACATATAATGTATGAATGATGAACTTCATAAGATCTGCCGTGTATTATTCTATTTCTTAATAGTGTACCTATCCTTGAGGTCTGGTTGGCTATCTATAAATTGCATGAAAGAAATGCATAATTTGGTGGTAAAAAATTTTCTTGTGTTTGCATGTCTTAAAATTTAGTCAATTTTTTTTTATATTTTAGTCAAAATAATATTTTCTTATGGAAAATAAAAAAAATTGTGAAAATTTTTGGGAGACACACGTACATAAAAATAATATTTCATTTTTATCTTATTTTCTTACTAATCCAAATGTGTATAGGAGATTTTTAAAATTTTTATACCATTTTATTTCATTACATTTCCATTTCTTATAAATTTGTTTTCATTTGCACAATTTTCTTATCAATCAAACGACCCCAATGGTGTGTTTGGTTATCCTGAAATCATACGAAAAAATGTAAAATCCGGAGATAATTTTTTTTGTATTTCTTTGTCTTGAAATTTAATCTAAAGAAATTTTATTTTCTGTCAAAATAAATTAATGTAAAAATTTTACAAAGTAATTTTTTCTTATGAAAATAAAAGAAATTAGTAAAAATTTTGGGAGACATAGACGGGAAAGAAATATTTTATTTTCATCTTATTTTTTATTATCCAAACATGTAAAAAAATCTTAAAAAATTCCATGTTATTTTATTTCATTGCATTTCTATTTCCTATGTAAATATTTTTTTCATTTACTCTATTTTCATGATAATAAAAATAAATAAAATTTAACAAAAAATTGAATGCATTTTTCAATTTATTTTGGAAACGAACGAGTGAGTTGAGTTGAGTGTATGCTTGAGTTTAACTTGGAAAGCTTGAGGATCGCTCAAACTGAAGTCGAGATTGATGGAGTTTTAACCATTGTTGTGAGAATCGGCCGATTCCACTCGGAATCGGCCGATTTAAATCGACTTGGGAGTGATCTGAGCCAATTTATGTGTCGAATCTATCCGGGTTAAATCGAGTTGGGAATCGGCCGATTTTCTCCGATTCTGACCAATTCAAAATCGGTTCGGAATCGGGGCGAATCGGAAAAATTGGTTTTTATAGTAAAATTAATGAAATACCCTCGTCATGATATTATTTAAATTAATTCAGCATAGGTAAAATTGGAATTTACATTTAAAAAACCCAAACTCACCCGACGCTCCCTCCTCCACCGCCGCCACCGCTGACCTTGCCTTCGAAATCCGATCTCGCCTCCGTCTCCGATCTCGCTCGGCCCTCCAACGTCGCCTCCATCTCCAACCTCACCTCCATCTCCGAAGTCCGAACTCGCTTCCACCCTCACCTCCGCCCTCTGGCCTCGCCTGTCTGCCACCGACCTCGCCTTTGCCCTCCGACGGTCGCCTCCATCTCCGACCTCACTCTGCCCTCCGACGTCGCCTCTATCTCCGACCTCGCCTCCGCCCTCCGGGCTCGCTCATCCGCCGTTGACCTCGCCTCCGCCCTCCTACTTTGTCTCCATCCCCAACCTCACCTCCGCCCTCCGACCTCGCCTGGCCGGCGCTGACCTCGCCGGTCCGCCATGGCCACTGCCTTTAAATTTTTACATTTACTTGTAATTTTTTTTCCATAAATTTTGATGCAGTTATGTCTTTTTTATTTGATGCCAATAATCGATGTTTTTTTCTGATCTTATTTGAAATCAAACAATTTAAGTGGAGATAAGCATAACCAAATTATGAATGTTGCACTTGATACAAATTTGTAGGATTAATTTGGTTGATTGTTTCTGCAATTTGTTACTCCGATTTTAGATATGATCGATTCAGGTTGATTCAAGTGGACCGATTCCCGTCCGATTTAGACCGATTCCAATTCCGATTCCAACTCCCTTGAAAACCGATTCCGATTTTTGCAACCATAGTTTTGACTATAAATGTTTGAGATTGACTCAAATAATTCTACTTGTACTTAAACTTCTTGAATACACCTAAACTTGAATACCGGTCAAATTTTTAGGAACTGGAAACTAACTTGAGTTGACTTGATTAAGCTCGAAGCCAACTCGACTCGATTAAGGTGGAAGCCAACTCGACTTAAGATCAAAACTATCTCTTAAATTGGATCATTATATTGGAGTAAAATCATTTATAGAAAATAGGATATAAAAGGGTAGATTGTGATTTACCAAACGATGTGAGACTATCCACATGAAATAAAGAAAAAAATCTGCTGTGTATGAATGATGAACTTCATAAGATCTGCTGTGTATTGTTCTATTTCTTAATAGTGTACCTATCCTTGGGCTCTCTTTAAATTGCATGAAATAAATGCATAATTTGGTGGTCAAAAATTTTCTTGTGTTTGCATGTCTTAAAATTTAGTCAAAAGAAATTTTAATTTCAGTCAAAGCAACATTTTCTTATAGAAAATAAAAGAAATTGTAAAATATTTTGGGAGGTACATGCACATAAAAATAAATATATCATTTTTATCTTATTTTCTTACTAATCCAAACATGTATAGGAAATTTTTAAAATTTTCATGTCATTTTATTTCATTGCATTTCCATTTCTTGTGAATTTTTTTTCATTTACACTATTTTTTTGTCAATCAACCGATCCCTAAAATTTGTTTGGTTGTCTTGAAATCACACGAAAAAATGTAAAATCCGGAGATATGTTTTTTTTGTATTTGTTTGTCTTGAAATTTAATCAAAAGAAATTTTATTTTCTGTCAAAATAATTTTATGTAAAATTTTTACAAAGTAATTTTTTCTTGTGAAAATAAAAGAAATTAATAAAAATTTTGGCCGGCATAGACGAGAAAGAAATATTTCATTTTCATCTTATTTTTTTATTATCTAAACATGTAAAAAAATCTTTCAAATTTTCATGTTATTTTATTTCATTGCATTTCTATTTGCTATGTAAATATTTTTTTCATTTACTCTATTTTCATAGCAATAAAAATAAATAAATTTTAACAAAAAATTGAATGCATTTTTTAATTTATTTTGGAAACGAACGAGTGAGAGTGTGTGCTCTAGCTTAACTTGGAAAGCTTTAGGATCGCTCAAACTTGAGTCGAGATTGATCGAGTTTTGAGCATAAATGTTTGAGATTGACTCGAATAATTTAATGGTACTTAAACTTCTTGAATACACCTAAACTCGAATACCAAATACATTTAAACTATCAAATTTTTAGGAACTCAAAACTAACTTGAGTTGACTTGATTAAGCTGGAAGCCAATACAACTCAATTAAGGTGAAAGCCAACTCGACTCAAGATGAAAACTATCTCTTAAATTGGATCATTATATTGGAGTAAAATTATTTATAGAAATAGGATATGAAAGGGTAAAGTGTGATTTACCAAACGATGTGGGACTATCTACATGAAATAAAGAAAAAAAAAACATCAATATCTTTTACCTAAGGTAGATTCGAACTCATGACCTTTTTTATGTCATTAACCACAACAATCATCTAGCTATTCTTTTATGTCATTAACTACAACAACCATCTAGCTATTTGGCCTTGTGCTATAATAATAGTTAAAGTACTTTTTATTTTAATCATGTAAACAAAATAAAAAAATTACCTCAATTGATACTAAAATGAATGTATTAAAGCTTATATATATATATATATATATATATATATATTAATGTATTAAATCCATGGTTGCATGAATCGGAATCAGAATCGGAATCGGATTTCCAAGGAGTCGGAATCGGAATTTGAATCGGTCTGAATCGGCCAAGAATCTGTTTTTTTAAATCGGTTTAAATAAATTTAATCGGTCGTATATAATAATTTGATAATTTATAACATAAATATATAAAAATTAGATATTTGTGTTATTTTGATATTATTGGGTGTATCATAGTTTATGATATTTTTTAATATTTTTTTGAATTTTTTTAAAATATTTGGAATTAATTATTATTTTTAATTCGAGTCGGACTCGAGTCAATTTTTAATTA
>JAVDBV010000259.1:0-25942 GCA_032619315.1 Piper longum
AAATTAAATAATTTTCATAAGAAATACACTCTTATTTATTTATTATGCAAAATTCTTTAAAAGGACCTAGCTAGCACATCGACCAGTATATATTAATATAAAAGTGGGCCATCAACCATCACGCACATAATACAAAAATGAAAGATTAGTTATACCCTGTAATCACATGACTTAGGGCTCACTTTGCTTCATAACCTATCTATTTGTAAGCGGATGGGTTCAAGCGTGGGAGCGGACACTCCTTCAACGGGGCAGCCCGTTGCAAGGTAAGGCCATAGACCTCCTCCACGTTGAGCTTCTCTGTGGTCTGCTCGATTGGCAAGCCCCAATCGAACGCATGGACCAAGCTTGCGGTCATGAACAAGACCATCTTGAGGCCTAGGCTGAGCCCTGCGCAAATCCGCCGGCCCGATCCAAATGGGATCAGCTCGAAATCACCTCCTCGGACATCAACGTTGGCCGCCTCCCCGCCCAGGAGGAAACGGGCTGGCCGGAACTCCAACGGATTCTTCCACACCTCCGGATCCCGTCCGATGGCCCAAATATTAACAAGTAAAGTGGTGCCTTTGGGGATCTGATAGCCATCAACATCACAATCGTCCGTGGCAACACGTGGCAGAGATAGAGGGGTAGAAGGGTGGAGCCGAAAGTTCTCCTTTATGACGGCCTGGAGTATGGGAAGTTCGCTAAGATCTGAGTCTGCAACCATCCGGTCATGCCCGACAACCGAGTCCAGCGTCCGGGTGCCGGATCAGCTCCGCCATTGTCCACTCTACCGTGCTTGATGAGGTATCGGTTCCGGCAATGAACAAATTCTGAAAAGACAAAAGTACCCACTCATATAATTTTAAAATGACAAAAATATCCTCCATAATCTAATAGGATGACTTTAATCTCTGATTTTTAAGCAGAGGACTTTGATCTTGGCCGTGATCAAAGACAAAAAACAAAAGACAAAAGTACCTGCACACTCAATCAAGCCTAATAATTACCAAGTACTTAAACTACATGTTGTAATCAACCCCCCCCCCCTTGACATTAAAATGATTTTTTTTCCTTGATTTATTTTTTTTTTCTTATATCATGGTTAATTCTGGCCTTGTAATAGTGTTTTGAGGCCTTTTAGTTTAAGATTTAAATAATATTATTATATATTATTAAAAAATTAGAGTATAATTCTAGCCAAATTAATAAATCTAAAAAATATTTAAATTTTACCAATATATCTATAATCACACGCATTTTGAAATTGGGTGGTTGGACAAGTAAAACATATTTCACATGTGGGAATCATAATTGCATGAGATTTTACAAATCTCACACTGTCATTTCGATAAAAGGATGATAATTAATTTCAAGGGTAATAAAATTGACACCTTCACAGTTTCACCTTCTCTCTACTTAATATTCCTGTCACAACCACCACTATTACTTCTCCCACCTCCACCACCATATTAACCTCCCACCTTGCTACCACATCCACCGTCCATTTCACCTTACCCACCTCTGCTGCCTCACTTCTCTCAGTTACATTTTGTCGCTGCCTCACCCTTTACACTCCCACCTTCACTACCCATTAGACAAAAGCATCATGGTTATTCTCAATTTAAGTTTCCAATTCATGTTTTACATGCTTCTTACATTGAGAAAAGTTCTCTAACCAAGTTTTCCTAATATAGTAACAAAGATTAAAAACAATCAAAAATTTATAAAAAAACCTTCTAGTGAGGTGAAAAACTCCTAAAATGGAATAAACAAAATAAAACAAAACTCAAACTAGTATTGACCATTGTAACTAAACTTTCTAGTGATGTTTGTCCTCTAAGATCCACTAATTAGTTAGTTAGTCTCATATATACTACTTACTAAGGTAAGATCCAATATATTACCGAGAAAGGTGTTTATACTCTTTAATTTAGTTAATCATTTTTGAAGAAATAACTAAGCCCATCAATTTGTACTAATTGGGTTGGGCTGTTATAGGTGACATAAAACCATACCCCCAAGACTGTATTAGATGGCAGGTGTTATAGCCCTAATTCATGGGCGTCGCCGGATGCTAGGATTTTGGTATTGTTCCTAGTAGCCCAGCGTCCATGAGGGCGTAGCAGTGGCTATCCGAGTAGTGGAAACAACATACCAAAGTTGATCCATGTTATAGTTGCAGGTGACGAATCGTGCACAAATGTGTCGGTATTTGCTGGCGGCAGATCGAGGTTGAGGAGCAACCGAGTGCCGAGCAATGACCGATGTTTTTCTACCGAGCAATACCAATATTTTGTGGAGCAATTTACCGAGCATCGGTGCCGATAGATGGGCCGAGCCAGATAGCGATACCGAGATCAGATTGCGCTATTGCGTAGTGGTACTGGGTCTCGCATAACGGCAGCGGATTGCGGTATTTGGGCAGCGGTGTATCGGCATGGTGTAGCAATACTGGATAGCGGCAATAGCGGTATTGCATTGTGGTACAGGATTGCAGCAGAGTGGCAGCGGGTAGCGGTACTCGATAGCGATAGCGAGTATCAATAGCGCCAAGCGGTACATGATGCCGAGGTCAAGAAGAGCAGTATTCTAGAGCAGTAGGGAATTCCAACGATGCCCGAGAGACATTGTGGAGCGATAAAGAATTCCGGTATTGGCAGAATTCCAGCGACATTAGGAATCCTAGCGGCACTAGGAATCTCAGCGGTACTGGGAGTTCTGTCGGGACTTGGGATGGAAGTTGTTGGACGTTGCTGGTCGAACATGGGGAGAGACCAGAACACAGTGGTGCAGCCGTGGGTCAACTTGAATTTGTTATAGATTTGGATACACGTCCTTAGAGATTAAAGAATCCAGGGTGTATCTTTGGAGATAAAGATCATGTTTATCCTAAGTTTATTACTGATTTGGAGATAACACGTCCTGGAGGATTTGTGATCTCCTTACATCCAATGAGGGGGCAGATTGGCAATGCAACCAACCCTTAGTGACGCGTTGGGATCCAAGGTGTATCTCCCGAATTTGGAGATAACACAGTGTGGGAGATCTGTGTGTGTGCAAATATATCTGCTGGTTGACGCCATTGGGGGACTCGGAAGGGACTTCTTCTGGAATTGGAGAAGGACGTGACTCTGTTCCAGAATTGAGCGACTCTTCTAGAATTGAGAGGAGCCAATTATGGGCCGGACTCTTGGTGGAAGAGGACGAGCAATTGGTGGAGCAGCGTGTGCTGGGATTGATTTTCGGAAGACACCGAAGTTTGTTGTAGGCAGACCTTCATGGTGAAGGGCTGGGAACTTCGAGTTGCTAGGCATTGTCGACCGGGGCTTATCAAGGTACACGTCTGTGGTTTCACAACCTAGTACTATTTCGGTACTACATGTATTCAAGTTGATCTATGGGAGACAACTTGAGGGTTGTGGCTGGGATTGTGGTAATTCCAGCGTTATGAGTTCCATTGTAGTGGGTACATTGGGGCGAGGCTGTGGGGCTATCCACAAGCCGAGTAAGTACTTGTGAGAGGAGTCGAATGCTTGTAATTTCCTTGTATTGGTTTTATATTATAAGGTTGGGAAGTATTTTCCCCGTATCTGTGGTCTTGCTTGTTGGCTGGCATCACAAGACAGGGAACTTTAAAACCAGGTCGGGTCGAAGTTTGTAAGGCATCGGTTGTGATAACTAGTAGCTGAGACGAGCAAGGGGCAGACGACGCGAACGAGTCCAAATAGCGCTATCGAGTGGTGATCGAGCAAGTGCTGGTTGGCGCTAACGTGTAGCAGCATTGAGGAGATCATTACTGGTATTACTGATCGGTAAACCTCATGGTGTTGAATTGTGGCCAAGCACAAGTATTGGTTGTTTGGTGTTTTGCTTCCGAGATTTGATTTATAGTGTGTAATTGACTTGAGGCTGAGTTTTTCTGTGGTAGAAATACGCAGGTCTGATTTCGGGGCGAAAAATTTTGTACAAAAAGTGCACCTGTGACAGAAGGGGTCTATTTAGATGCAAATTCAAATTAGGGTCGCAAGCCATTGAAATGAATTCTTAGGACAAAATTTCCTTGGAGTGGTGGAAATATAAAATCCCTCAATTAATTAGTCTAGTTAGTTTGTCCCACATTAAATACCTATTAGGGTAAGATCAAATATATTAATAAGGATGGTGTTTACAATTTTCAACTTGGTTAACTATTTTTCAAGATATAACTAAGCCCATTAATTTGCACTAATTCAGTCGTATCACCAACCTCTGAAATAAATTAACACTTAGACATAGTGATGCAGTGCTAACGATGTGTCTGCATTCTTTATTTTAGTTTTGACGAGCCAATCGTAACTTTGCATTCCCATATGGTTATTTTATAAATAAAATATATTTGGGTTCAAAATATAATTTTGGATTGCTTACGACTTGCTAACAAATGGTAAGAGATGATATACACTAATAATGATAGATTTTGGGAACCAATCTCTTGTAAAATCTCCTACAAGGTTGAGCATATATCAATAAATTGAGATGGTTGATCAATTGTAATCATTGTGCAGTCTAATGAACAAATATTTTGCCCTCTTATTTTCTTTATTTCCTCACACTTATCTATCACATCGGAAAATACACTTGCAGCAAGAAACACCTTCAGGGTATGAATTCAATTACACATCAATAACTTTAAACTTATAAAACTTCAACTTCTTGGAATAGCATAATTTATGTATACGACCGAAATGAAGAGAGTTAATTCATTCCCTCAATGCAAGATGGAAGTATAAACACTAATCAAAAAATAGATCAATAACTAACCCGATGCAAAGTATGAACAATTAAAGCCTCTATTACAGGACCTCCATCATCATTCAACAAATAAACCTCATGAATGATCAACAATTTAACCAGTATAGACATGGACTTGTCACTATTTTTCGAAGTAATCACATCCCATTTTTCAGTGATTGTCACAATCATCTGACTAATAGCAAATTACTAATTAGAAACTACCAAATGCAGATAAACTATTATAAAAAACAATGCATAGATACAAAAATAAGAAATTGACAAGGAAGAAAGAAAGGAAAGATAAATACATTCATAATTCACTGATTAAGATCAAAATTAAGTTTTGAGAAAAAAAAAAGAGCTGAGAAGTGAATCCGAAGAAAATTGGCACAATAGTTAAACATCGTGGCTGCTCATGATCTAATTCCATTCTAACAAGAGGCAGATCCGAAAACGGGTATCTACAAAAAGTCACAAATGTTCACAACACTTGCAAAGGTCAAACAATAGCATGCAATGCAAAGGAAGATGAAAGACGAAGCACATAGCAGACAGGTACTAAAAAAAACAGTAATACCAGAGATCATTCTTAGAAAGTTGCATATCACCAGTAAGTTCTCGAACAGCTAAGTTCAATGGAGATAGACAGCAACCAAATGTAGAAGTCACCTCAGCAGCTAAAGCCTACATAAGATGGCCTTTATTAGAAACTTGTATAGGTCAAGATATCAACCATTAGGCAGAACAAAAACTATAAAAAAGACAGACCTTCATGGGAGCAACATATACGATTTTAAATTCATTTTTGCGTAAAATCTCACCTCAAAAATGTTGTTTCATCTACAGTATAGAAAAAATCTCATGAAACCAACTGGATGAAGTGAAATTAGTCAACTATCACTTAATCCTCAGCTTCCCACGTCATGATAAAACAACCACATCAAAGTCAATTCAAGTTGCATTCATAAACAATACTTCCTAAATGGTATGTAACTCTTTAAGTTCACACTTAGCAGCAGGAAACAACCTCATGGAGACTGCAATCATGGCAATGTTTGTCTTTCCAGCTCCTGTTGGTGCACAAACCTACATATACAGCCATAAGGGACAATATGTTCACCCCATCACATAAAAAAGCATAAAACTAAAATTTCATCAAATCAACCATAAATAAATCAATACTTAAAAGACAGATGCACAGTGTACAAGGAACAAATTCATTGAACTAATCATTTTTCAATCCATCGGGCAACATAGAAAAGACAAATTGAAAGATATGAATAAAACATACAGAACATACCAGTAGATTCTCATTTGAATTATATGTGGTCTGAAATATTCGACTCTGGATTCAAGTCAGTGATTTGTAGACTTGAAAGGCAGCCTGGGCGAACTCATCTAATTCCCTAATCTCAATTTGTACAATAGAGCAACGGAGTGGTAAAATTAATTGCTATAGCCTCAAAGATAACCAGAAACCCTCCCCTATGTAAGTAAAAATCACAAGTTCACAACATCAAGTACGCACCAATCTCTCTCTGGCTTTCATTTGTGCCCCTATAATGGAAGGAATTCTCACTTCCTCACACTCTTTGAAATGTTTCCTCATTGGTCCTTGAGGAAGAGATGTTCCAGACACTGCCAGGGGTCCTGTTCCAGCCCCAATTATAACGTCAAATGGGCCCTTCTTCTCACTTACTTGGACTAGAGAATCATAGTTGTCTGCTAAAAGATCAAGCACAGACCCGTTTTCATTTTCCTCTTTGCGGCGGAGTTTGTCCAGTTGATGCTCTGCTTCTGTTTGAATGGTCACTTGGGATAGAACAGAAAAGAGAAGTATCTTCAAAAAAAAGCTTGGGTTAAACCAATAGCTTTATAGCTTCTTCATTAGGTTGTAGCATTACATGTGTACCACAGCTAGGCATCCACGCTTGAGAGTTTGACACCATTTTCTCAGATTTTAGAACAGATAATCCATGGCGGATAGCATCAACAAGTTCCGCACAATGCTAAAAAATAATCAAGCATCCAAAACAGCTCAACTCTGAACACAGCAAATGCCCACAATAAATTAAAGCAGATCAGGAAAATCACAATTTAGCTATTAGCTTAACATGCAAAATAGGACCAAATCATTCATGTAACTGGCCCATTATCTAGGCATATGCAAAGTTCCAATCAGAATTTGGGAAAATATTGCACTTCATGATGAAAACATACTGCAAAACGCATATGCAATAGGCATAGAAAATATGCTGTTAATAAAGAAACAAATTTCAGCTAATTAGCATAGAACATAGCTAGCATAAACAATGAAACAACGCAGATAATGGCAGCACCTAGTTGCTTCCCTCACTAGGTGAAGTACTAGCTGAATAATGTACACACCTAAAGAATTTAAAAGCAATAATGCCTTTGAATTGAAACAGAAGTCTTCTAAGGCCATCAATGAAAAAATTGTCTATAAAATGAGGGAGGGTGAACTCGGAATGGGGATCAGATGGACTAGACAAAAGGGAAGAAACACTGGACATTCTAAAGGTTACAAAGCATCCAAAGAACAAGCGTCAACAGCTCACTTCTTCGATCAAAAGGAGTCAGGATTTATCGATGTAGATTGTTTCCTTCCAATTCATCATGCCATAAACATATTAATAGTTCTAAAAATATAAGTAAGAAAATTACACATAAAAACCCTAAGATAAAAAACTAGCAAAGGAATTGTCAACAAAAATAATAACGGCAGTAAAACCTTCATGCTAAAAAGCTATGCATCAAACAGTGGGAAGAGAATACTCATTGTTTTCTTCATTTTTCCCTTTTTAGGACCATTAACTGTTGTACATAAAAAATTTCTTCCATTAAACGATCATTGATACATCAAGTGCTTTAAACAGCCAAATAGTCTAGGACATCTCAATCAATCTTCCTATGCCACCACTTTATGCTATAGATTTAACAAAATGTCACACTCATCGAACCTTACAAATCACCTCATCAAGCCATCAACTGCCTGACGATAAGATATAAGGAGTGAAGAATTATTTGGTTTGAAAATACATTGCCATAAACAGTTTTTTTTTTTTAAAAAATGCCCTCTGCGGGCTTCAGTGCCAATGTAGAGTAATAGACGAGGACAAAAGCATCTAAATTGCAGGGAAACACAGGGCAGTGATGGCTAAAAGCCATCAGATGATAGCCATAAAATGATAACAAAAAAGCAGGGCATGTGACTTCTCCCAAGAAAAATTAGATCAGATAAATCAAAAGAAAAAAATTCCTTACTTATAAGATATCTTGGACAGTTTCGAAAGAACCATCTCCAACAAGGTCCAAGTCTCCAGCTATCTACATGGCAGACAATTAGAAGATCATTTGCAACGAACTCTAAAGCAAACTATTTTCAAACTGGTTGCTAATTCTAATCGCTTAAATGGATATAAATTCAGGCAAGTTCAAACACTAAAACATACAAGCCAAAGATAGCACTTTTGCATTCCAACATACTGACGACCTAACAGTCCAAAATTATTTTGAGGACTCTATCTCCTATTAGACACTAAGATTATATACAGCATTCATATAATGAGGAAGACACTAAACAGTAAATATGGGCGATAGCGCCAACAACAAAGAATGAGAACAGCCTTAGCCTTATTTCTATTTAACCAAACTGCCAATTGAAAGTTAAGTAATTAAAAAAAATGATGCATAATAAAGTAAACAACTTGTCGTATACACTTCTCGAAGATGGAAGGGGAGTGATTTCAAGAGAGATAACCGGGGTAGAAGCCTTCAAGGAACCTGATGAGGGTATTATCAGGAACTCCTCCCCAGGAAAAATCTTTTTGGCCTCCTAATGTACATCTCCCTTCATGGTTTCTTTAATGAATTTCAACTTCATCAAATATATACATATATATGAGTGATTACATGAAAATTAATGCATCTTATGTGCAACTTGCCAATAAAAAAAGATATGTATGCTTCACTTCGTCACCTGTTTTCTCTGATTCAATAACCCGACATAAAGCCACCGCTAATTCATCACCAGAAAAAAGTGATACACCCTGCTTAACTAGGGATTTGCACACATCTTTTAGCCATCTCAAGTTGCCCTTACTTCTCTCCCTGGTAGACTAATTTGTGAAAGTGCATGTATTCTTGTCCTCATCATTGACATACAGTGGAGCATGAGGCATATAGCATTCATCACGAGAAGGCAATCCATTGACTACTGAAATGTCCACAACAAATCGAAAGGGATCATGGAAAGCTAGGTCGGCACCAAATTCATATTAATCATCAAAAAAATTACTGGATTTTACATTGGGAATACTGGCATTCTATCACTGTATTTCAATGTATGAAGCTTCTGGGCCAAAACAGCAGCCTTTCTAAGGCAACATCTGGCTCATGGTAACCAATAACTTTCAGCAGCTCTCCCCTGCACAAAATACATATTTTTTTCCATCGTTAGTTAAAGCCAAAGAAACACTAAGCATCAATAATACATGAGAAAGATGCAAATGATTATGATCAAGGAGAAGTTAAGATATAAAAACAGCATCAGCAGTAAAACTTTCAAATCAGCCATTAGGAGTTTAATAGTTAAAACATGAAAGGAAAGACAGCATTCCATCATGACAATATATAATCCTCCAACTCATGCACTACAGTTACATTATTTATCAATATTTGAAACATTAACCATTTTTCGTACATATGGCACACGTCTCAGGTAATCTTGACAGTCATGAACTAACTTTCTTAATCAGTAAGTAACCTCCGAAAATGCCTGGCATCTTTATCTTCACTAATTGAAGAAGGATGTGCATCATCGGATATTGGAAATTCTAGTGGATGCCATCCAATATAATTCATTAAATAGCCATTGATATTTTTTATACAACCAAATCTCAGTAAGCTTGTTGTGTGAAGGAAGGATAATCAAACAATACCGTGCATAAACCAACTAATCCCAAAATATAGCTACTAACTGAGGGTTTCCGATCTGGTATACTGTGTCACAAGACCTTACCTTCTACAAAAAGACAAAATAAATGCTACAAGTCGTGCAAACAAAGCATGTAGAATAACTCACGCTTTCATTTTTTGGGAAAAAATGAAAAAAGATGTAATTGTCCCCTGATAAACACACCCAGGTTCCAGTAGATTTACAAAAAAAAACAGTAAAACAGCCTATTATACTAAAAATGCACACATACTTGGATTCAGCTATCTTTGTAACATCAACAGCGTTTTTGCCTAGGCCTTGAAAAGCACGGTAAACTGCTTTAGCAACTTCCTCAAATTCTTCCTTAAGGAATTCACCATCTATCAACTCCGCAACTGCAACACAAAACTGTCTGTATGCCTGACGCACTTCACCAGACGCTGCACCATTCCAGTATATCAGTATAAATTACTATGAGTCGCTCAAATAGGTAGCATGTTACTCCAACGAGTAATATCCACATCAAAAAGTGAACTTCAATTTAAACACTCAAAAGAAAAAAGTAGTAATGCTCAACAAGTTCTGGCATCACACGTCTCATTGGCAAAAGAAAATTAGTCTCTGCAAATTATGCCCCAGTAGAATTTCAAATTGGCATTATCCCACAAAACAACCAAGTAAACTACTAAGCAAACAAGTAAGTATAAAGAAAACGGGCTTTCCATTTAACACATTGTAATACAGAACCTCCGTCTGCTAGACCATGAATCAAGAAATATAAAATACCTTCACCCCAAAGAGGAACAATCTTCCGCAAAAGCATCGACTCCCCATGATAAGTATCAGACCTGCTCAAAGAGAAACAAAATCAGACCAACAAAGCATTGTTCATCCGAAAGTCGGTAGACGAAACAGCACAACCACAAATCACACTACAAAACAAGGGGAAAAAAATCGGAGAAGGAAACGAAGGGCGATCCAGATGGAAGGAGAACCTGGGGGGATGGAGGGGCCGCAGAGCGGACTCGCTGCGTAGATCGGCCTGGTCGGGATGGAAGGGGCATCGGAGGGACATGGTCAAGCGCGGCAACTGCGCCAGCATTTTTCCCCGGGGAAATGCCGCCGTAGGTCCGCTGGAAACAATGGTGGCGATCGCCGGAGATGGGGAAGGTGGAAGGTCGGAGCCGTCGTCGGCGGGGGGAGGGGGTGGGAGGCGTGGGCCGCCAGAGTCGGGGTGGGTTAAATTGTGGTGGGAGAGTCGGTTCGGATTCCGGCTCGGTCGATGTCAATTTGTAGGGCCCTTTGTTCGCCGACCCTCGTCCATCGAGTCGAGTTTATTATCGTTTGAACCAACTCAGAGCTCGATAGTTTGAGAGCTGGAATTTAAGGCATAGTTAGAGCAGACTCCAGTCCTGAGTTAAATTCTACGAATGAGTCTAAACTAGCTGATTTTCATCATAGATATTACCAAAATATATTATTTTTTTATTAGCTAAATCAATATATTTAATTAATACAAATCACATATTTATCTATTTCAAATTACAAAAAAAATACTTTATACTAATTTTATATAATTATTTATTTTTATAATTAAAAATTTTAATATAAATAACTTTGAATCGACTCCGTGACATACCAACTCAATTCCGAATTTTGAATTTTAATACTATGTTTTAAGGGAGAGCAGTAAAATGTGACGCCATGTCTATAACTTATATTAAAAAATAAGTTAAATTTTGGAACTAGATTTTTATTGACCGATGAAGTAATATATAATATTAATATATAGATTCTAATTTTGAATAGAAAATTCTAATTAAATGAGGAAATAAAATGTAATAGTTTTTTGTAATATTTTAATTGATTTAATATCCAATTTTTCATCCGAATAAAATTTTAAATTACTCTAAAAAGTAAAGGTAAAAATATTTGTTTGCATAGATTTGAACTTATCTATTCATATAGATAAATTTTAAAAGATTTTGATGAAAAGATATTTTTTATTTTATATTTATCGGAGGATATTTTTAAAAAAAAAGAAGTTAAAAGAAAAGATCTTCGTTGTTTTGAAACAATCGGAAAAAAATTATGAAAATTTGAACCGTTTCGTAATTCTACGCCAGTAACAATAGAACAGAAAGGGCTATCCCCACCTATAAAAAAGTCTTAATTGGGGGAGAAAAGGGCTATCCCCACCTATAAAAAAAGTCTTAATTGGGGGAGAAAATATTCGGACAAAAAATAGAAGGTTATTTTATGTTGAAGAATGAACGAGACTTGAATGAACGCAGCTTCATCTCCCCCTTTCCCATGCGAAGAACATACCGCTGCCATGAATGATGGAGAAGATTACCTTCCCCGTCGTGCACATCTATGACGTCCTCATCATAAAGTTTAATCGCTGCCCCCCGCTATATTTGCCGTGAAGGCTTATCGAGAAGGGAGAATTTGTCCAAGTTGCTGCTGGGAAGGGCAACGCCTTGCCCATCTTGTTGCTGTTTGTCGCCATGAAGCCTACTCCCACCTTGTTGTTAAGCCACCAGAAAGGAGATCGATGCCACCTATTGCCGCTCTTGCCATGAAGTTTTGAAGTCGGTCCCTGCCCACAAACTAGCAGAGCTCACCCTCGCTGTTTGGAGCCCGCTGGAGCACATTGGAGTCTTGCTGCTGTTGCGGCGGAGATTGCCGAGAGGAGGAGCCTTCACTTTGCTTTTGTTGTTGTGGTCGCCGGAGTTGTCACGGCCCCTGAAATCCATGCCAACATTGCAGGGAGGAGGCTTTGCTGCATCACCAAACCTCGTTGAGGAGAGAACTTACCTTTGCCACTGCCGTGAAGACTTTTTGGTGTGGAGTGCTGCCACTTTGAAGTGCTACTGTTTGGCGAAACTAAGGAGAGGGCGTGTTGTCAGGGCCAAGGAGTCATCAACAAAATGAAGCTACCACCATAGTCGCCAAGAAACCCAAATCGAGTCCCACCTGAGTTCGCCGCCGTCGCCGGAATTATGCCAGAAAGTTGCTGATCGGAAAGGGAGGCATTGCCGCACATCACCTTGCCGGCAATTACTGCATCTTGCCACCTATCGCCACGAAGCACTGCCGCGGAGCCCAACTGTCCACTCGCTAGAGCCACAAAAGAAAGAGTCCCGTTGCTGTTTTGAAGTGTTGCTGACAAAGCCTACTATCATGCCGCCGGAAGGGAGAGCCATTCAAATGCCGCATCGCTGCTGCAAAGAGCCGGAGATTGCCTCGTTGAGGAGCGGAAGAAGAGTGCCCAGGCTTCCCATCTTTGCTGCCTGTCGTGAAGGGAGCCGTTGATCAGGAGATGTTGTAAGCTTGCCCACAAGGAGCTGTTCCAGCTTTGCCGTCGAGCACCGCCGAGGAGTTCGTGAAGCCCCCGCCAAGAAGTCGTATTGGAGCTGTCCGAGCAGAGGTCTCGTTTGTGACAGTTGTTGGGTGAAGTCCATTGTTGCTGCTATCCGCATCGTGAAGTTGTCCTGTTGCCGCAGAAGGGAGAAAGCAAGATAGGGGAAAGCAACAGCGAAAGGTCGAGTGAATTTAGTTGTTCTCAGGTATCTAAAGTGAAGCCGGTGAAATAATTTACAAACCCAAAGTGGAATCCCACTTGAATTCGTTGCCACTTTTGCTGAAAAAGATTTATGAAAAAGATTTAGGAATAGGCTCATTGGACAAGGGAGAAGACATAGCAGGGAGAAGACAAAGCAAGAAGTAGGAGCGAAAGACGAATTTTGTAATAATTTTTATACCAACGTTAGTTGTTGTGGTGTCTAAAGTAAAATTGGTGAAGCAATCTATAAATCTAAGTAGAGTCCCACTAAAGTTCGTTGCTAAAAAAAATTTAGGAACAAGTCCATCGGACAAGGGAAAAGATAGAGTAGGAAATAGTAATGAAAAACTAGATTTTGGATTTCGTGATAGTTTTATGGCCAATGCTAATCGTTCCCGATGCCGTCGTGGTGTCAAAAATAAAGTCGGTGAAGCAATTTATAAATCCAAGTCAAATTTCACCGAAGTTCATCCTACTTTCGCGGGAAAAAATTCAGGACAACGCTTATCGAGTAAGGGAGAAGACAGAGTAGGAAGTAGCAACAAAAGACAGATTTCATAATGGTTTTCTGACCAGCGTCAGCCGTTCCTGGTGCCACCGTGGTATCTAAAGTGAAGCCGATGAATCAATCTACAAACCCAAGTCAAGTTCCATGGGAGTTTGTCACCACTTTGGCAAAAAAAAAATTCAAGAAGAGGCTCATCGGACAAGGGAGAAGACAAAGCAGCGAAAGATGAATTTTGTGATGGTTTTCTGACCAACTCCGGTCGTTCTCGGTCCCGCCATGGTATCCAAAGTGAAGCCGGTGAAGCAATCCCAAGTTCCATCGGAGTTCATCGTTGTTGTCACTAGAGAAAAGACCCACTCGTCGGCCGTGTTGATGTTAAGAAATAGAAAAGAAAAAGAGACAGGGAGGAGAAGTGGGGTTGGCTTACCCGATTGCCCATTTAATATTATTCTTGTCCATTAATTGTTTAATAGAATGTAAACTCATACAAAGCACTTGTCCACTATATGTCTGCTTTGATATTGTTTACCCGGGTAACCTTTTTCTCCTGACCACGTCATGATTGCTATCCATGAGTACTGTTCAAACAAGTTTATTTATACACTGAGCCTGGATCAATTTAAAGATTTATTTTAAAATCTTCAAGGACAAATTATGTATGGAGTCAAAAGATTGAAGTGGCAAAAATTTTATTAAGATTTATAATTTATAAAAGAATTGAAAATTAATGGATTGTGAGCATCAATCTCACATTAGATTGACTTATGAATTTAAGCTAAACTCTTAGAAAACACGTAAAATTTACCCATATTATCATGTGTATATGACATTTTATTTTTATCGTATTATTTCTTTGTGTAACAAAGGCACCTCAATCCTACCAAACTTTTAAACTCGGATTGAAAGACGCGATCCAGGGGCGGATGATAACGTGCCCCAACAATGTTGTTCTGAATATAATTTTAATTGAAAATTTTATTTTTTATGAATGTAAGATATCTCAATTTGTCTCACATACATCGTATTGGGCATAATTTCTAGAAAGTGTTTAGAAGCATTGAATTAAATTTTTATATTTAAATATATATAATTAGATTTATCTGATATTTGAGAGCACTAAACTAAACCTGAATATATATGAATAAATATTTAATTAAATTTGTACATGCATGAGATTATGGCTTGGAGAAAAAAATATTATCTTCTGTTGATAAATGAAAAAAAATATTTGAGAAGATTACTCTTAGTGCTTCTTGTAATTTTAAGTAGACTGAACTATAACGCTTTACTCATCGGTGAGAAGAGCAATACATGCAAAATTTGTTCATACTCTACCTCTGCTCATGTACACACGAATTGATTATATTTACTCTCTTACCTTAATTTTCACATCTAAACATTAGTTCTTGTTTAAGATTTGCATTTGAGTTAGACTTCTTTCACTAATTTAGTTAAATTCCTTCATAAAATCTAATATAAATGATTACATTCTGTTTTTTTAACATTGTCATGCTCTAGATCAAGTCATTCTGCATGCACCAATGTTTTGGGTTAGAGGGTAAGGATTAAGTTAGTGATATAATGAAAAGAAAATATATAATTAACTTTCTTTTGTTCTTAGTTTTTGTCACATTCTTCAAGAAACCACTTTTATATTAAGGCAGAAGAATTAAAAGTACAGATTATCTGTTTGAACGAGGATTAGTGTAATAATAGAATAAAGTTGCAAATATATTTGTTCATTCCAAATTATTCCAAGCTTGATAGAGTTTAAGAAATCTATTCCAAATTTCCCATTCCATCCCCAGAAAAAGAATCTATTCCAAAATTTTGTGTGTCGCCTTCCCAAGTTCAGCCTCTGAATTAGATTGGCTTGCAGGGATTGTTTTCCTCTGATGTTTAGCTGATCATTCATTTCTCATCTGAACAAAAAAAAAAAACCAATCATTTCTCGCCCTGTCTAAAGAATCGTAACTAGCGAAAAATTACCATGCAGTGTGTTCTGATAAACCATAATAAACAATCATGTAAGAATCACAACATGACTAAAAATAAGCATAAGATTAATGTTGTTATTATAATAATAGAGATAACCGGCTCATGATACAAATTACTTTTTGTCTTTTTTCTTTTAAGGCAAATTACTTTTTTTTAGTTATACAGCAGATAAAAATAGAATGATATGGGATTAGATTGAAGGAACCACATGTCAATCTTCAAAGACAGACGGGTTAAGCTTGGATTCTCCGCATGAACAATTTTTGAACACTGTTTTCAGAAAAGTTGCAGTGGCAACGGACCAAAAGCAAGGGATACCCACATCCCCAGACACGTCATGGATGGAAAAACAGTAAAGAAAGCAAACACAGTAAAGTGAAAAACAAAAGCTTGCAGAAACAGACAGCCACCGCTACCCGGCTACATCGACACTCCACTTTCACATATATAATTTGTCCAGAAATCACCATCCATCCCCCAAAGACCATTGTTCCTAATATATTCCTTCCCTCAGCATTAGCTCATCTCTTTCTTTCTTCTGTTTTTTACCATCCCAATAGAGTTCACACAGGTCTGCTTCTTGGGTTTGTTCTCAGCTCAATATTTATTCATCTAGTTCATGTCAGCTGGCAAAAGGTTGATGGCTGTTCTTGTGCTCGGAATGCTCATCTTGAGCTTGGTTGGTGGCAGTTCAGGTGAACTCTGATGTTCTTCTTCTGGGTATTCTTTTTTATGGAGTCCTGACTTTTTTTTTCTTTTGTTCTTATGTTTCTCCTTCGTTTTTCTTGGGAGGATCTGTAAGAGCAAGTTGGAAAAATTGTTCCTTTTTCGTGCTGTGTAATCTGCTGTATGCTTTATAATCTCTGAGAATATGTTCTGTTCCCTGATTCCTTTTTAGATGAAGGGGTCTAGTCCTCGTCTTGCATGAAACTTACAGCTGGGAGTGCTTCTACGCCTACCAAACATATTTTTGTCGATTAGATTTTGCAAATTTTCTCTAATAAAACTTTCTGGAATAAAAATGTTTGATTTCTGAAATGCCGTCTTTCACTTCCTTAGACCACTACAAGCATGCATTTATTGCAGCTTACATTCTCTTTTCCTTAACATATTTTAGAGAATGATCCATCTTTATTTGCTGAAATATATTTTTGCTTTAATATGCTTTCTTTTATGCCTGAAGATTATATCTCCTTCTTGCTTCTCATATTAGATTCATTAAGTAGACGCTCTCTTGTGCATCACATTCTCTGTTACCTCCTTTATACATGATGTCCCTTTCTTCTCTTTTATTTCTTTAAAATTTATACCATAGTTAGTAATTTATTGTGAAGCTCACAAAAATGATTTGTGAATTTTTGCTTATTTCATCTTTCTTTATTATTTGTTTCGCTTGTTCTATGATTATCATTTTAGTGTGCTGATGCCAAAAATATCTACTTTGAAGGTGCACCATGGTGCGTTTGTAAGACTGGAATTTCCGATCCAGTTTTGCAAAAATCAATAGATTATGCTTGTGGCTTTGGTGCTGACTGCAACCCCATTAATCCGAATGGTCTTTGTTACAATCCCAACAGTGTGAAGTCCCATTGTGACTATGCTGTCAATAGTTACTTCCAAAGGAAAAATCAAGCTCAAGGAAGCTGTGATTTTGCTGGAACTGCCACAATTACCACTACTGATCCAAGTAAGCCTCAATCATGGGTTCATCCCCTTCAAATGATTCCTGTCAGATAAATAAACTGACATGTTCATTTCTTTTGTTTGATTGATCCAACTGCAGGTACTAATGGTTGCAGCTATCCATCAAGTGGAGGGTACTAGTTCTCTTCTTTTCTTTGGTTAATTTATTCTTTGAATTTTCAGCTTAGGCAAAAGGGGTTAAAAAAATAAATGTTCTTTTGACATTAAAAAAAAAGAAAAAGCAAAGAGGTGCTTTCTCAACCTTATCACTTATAAAGTTAGACTTAGATATGAAATGAGTCTATAAATAAAGGAAGGCTGGTATCTTATTCTCCTTTCAGTGGACAGAAATGAGCATCTTTCGCTTTAGGGTTTTGCTGCTTACACTCTGTTGCCAATATAAAAGTTCTATTTTGCCTCGTCGATTTCTTAGCGTGACGTTTTGTTGGCAAATAAAAGATGTCTAGAATCACTTATTTGTCACACTTTCAAATTGACCAACAGAAATATTGGCTAATAATCTGCTGCCATTTCCCATTGCTTCCAGTTTGGTTTCCCTTCCTGCCATTTTAGCTGATGGTGATATATGGTTTCTCTCATCAAGCAAGATGCATTATGATTGAAATATTTTAACTCGCACATTGATTTAACTAAATGTTAAATGCTTGATTAATATGTTCATCTTCTTTTTTAACTATGAGCATGTTAACCAATTCTTTGTTATTCAATCTTCAGTCAGGCGCCACCCACTACTCCGGTCTCCAACACCCCGCCCTTGACCAATGTGCCATCCACTAACTCACCATTCACAAACACACCTCCGTCCAATACACCATTTACAAACACACCTCCATCAAGCTTCAACCCCACCACCCCTCCCGGTGGTGGAATAGTAGGAGGAGGAGGTTTCAACCCTGGGCTAGGTCCATCTGGCATCGACTCCAACATAGGCTTCCTTGCAAGAGCTAGCACGTCTTTCCTCTCTTTGGTTCTTTTATTTTCTTCCACAATGCTCTTTCGGGCATAAATTCTTACAAGGAAAATTGTCTGGCCGGAGCATTACAGAAACCAAGGATCTGAACAAGAGTGTTTCATCATGAGTTCATCTTAGTTTCATTAATCCTTTTGTTATTTGATCTCCTACACATTAGCTCACGGTGTCACAAGTATCCGATCCTTCAAGCATCCATTGGTGGTGTGGCTAGCTTAAGGTTCAGTGTATTGAATGTTGAACTTTTTTCAGATGTAAGGATTACGTTGCTTTATTATGCTGCTGTATATGTAATATGTAATTTTATTACTGCACTGCTTACCATGACCTAACAATATTTCCATGCCTTGTGGCACCCAATATTTTGTTTTTTTTAGTCTCTCGAAATCAGTTTGATCATCATCTTCTTCTTAATACCCTCGTATAAATAAGTGTTCTCTGTGATAATAAATAATTCTTTAGTTGTTCAAGCCTTTAGACTAAGTTGTTAAGCATGAAAATTAATTAAGCTTTATTTGGAAGAAGAAATGGAGTTAATTATACCTATCTTCAAACACTGGCATGTTTAATCTCTAAACTTCAAATTTGGAATGTGGGCAGTTTTATGTTTACAAATTTGAACATACTTGACTTTGATGACGGGTTCATAGATAAGTGTTGTGAAATAGAAAGCCAATAAACCTTTCTTCGTGTAGGTCCCCTTGGTGTCCTTGTGCTGCTATGTTGTCAATCAGATATTTCATCATCTAGATCTAGAATGTTGTTCTTGTGTCGGTTCTGTAATTTATTTGCCTGTATGGTTGATGAATGTTGGGACCAAAGGCAGAATTTTTGGTGTCAAATTTGTACCAGGAAAACGAAGATTGGAGGTAATGGAGCTGGCTCATGACCAGATTCCTCTTGCTTTTTGCTTTCTGACAGCACATTAATGCTCTATTCTATCCTTTGTTGACTATCTATCCTTGTTGGTTTGCAGGCTTGTCCCACTATACCGGGGCATAATTAGTACTGGGAACTCAATGGGGCACCATAAATTCCAAAATTTTTTGTTATAAAAAAAAAGTTAAAAGTTTGGTTGAGACGATTTGATATAAGGGAATATGATAGTAAGAAAAGATAAATAGGCATGGCATAATAAAATAGTATAATTAAATTATTGTTGGAAAATAAACGATTTAGAGGGGGAATATTTTCTATCAAGATAAAATAAAAATAAATATAAGATTAAATAGGACACATTAAGATATAGAAATTAATGAAAACTTATCTCCAATCATAGAAAATAAAATTAGCTCATTTAATCAATTTTAATTAAAAAGCTCTCTTACAATAAAGAATTAAGTATCAAAACTATAATTTTCCAACTATACCAGGGCATAATTAGTCCTAGGAATTCAATGAGGCACCATAAATTCCAAAGCATTTTGTTATAAAAAAAAAAGTTAAAGTTTGGTTGAGACGATTTGATTCATAATAAGTGAGTATGATTGTAAGAAAAGATAAATAGGCATGCGTAATAAAATATTATAATTAAATTATTGTGGGGGAAATAAACGGTCTAGGGGGAATAATTTTCCTCAATATAAAATAAAAATAAATATAAAATTAATTAAGACACATAAAGGTATAAAAATTAATGAAAACTTACCTTAGAGAAAATAAAATTGACTCATTTAATCAATTTTGACTAAAAAACTCTTACAATAAAGAATCAAGTATCAAAACTATAATTTTCCTACACAAATAAGATCAACAATAATAGATATGAAAAATAACTCTCGAAAAAGTGAAAAAATAACATACACCTTAATTGAAATATAGATCAATTTTACACCTTTAATTACAATCACAACTTTCGACTCGAGACTTATGAAAAAAAAATTGCCTAAATTCTTAGTCCATGAGTCAAAGATAATTAATAACTCTTAAGAATAAGTTATCTTGTGCATAGAATGATCAATCTACTTATTTATAGAAGAATATGAGTTGAAGTCATTTCGTTAAAATACATAATCACCAACCATAAGCTTTAAAAACTAAGAGTTAAAAATGACTTTGTGGATTTTACCGACATACTTTTATTCTTTCAAATATATAAGAACTTGCAAGTAGAAGACCAAAAGTAAAATTAGTTTTATACAAGTGATTCAACTTGCTACCTAGCTTATAAAAGGATAAGGTATATAAAAACACTATTAAGCGTCCCATTTTGTCCTAACTACATATTCATTCACCACATAAAATTTGTAAAGTTTAGAGTTACTTATATTAATATTAAATATCTCCCAACTTCACATTTATTCATGTTAAGAGTTATGAAGAATTCTTACCCTATCACGTGGATATTAATGGGCTGTCTGTAGTAGATAATATATAATTATATATTTTTAAACCTCGAGTATATATCCATTAAATGATAAATAATTTTGGAACAATAATTTAAAAACAATGATGACACCAAAATAAATAAAAGTAACTTCCTACCATTTAATTAATTGCATAAGAAAAAAAAATAAATTTTGATAGCAAACTGCATGTCCCGTTGTGCATCACAAATTGATAATTTAGGTTTTGAAAAAATAATAACATAAAAATTTAACTAATTATTTGTACTAATTATTAATCAAAGTCATTCATCAAATTGCTTGGGAAAACAAAAGTTATATATCAATTTATGTTTCTCAAATAAAAAAAAAAAGATTTTGCTGAAAGACATTCAATTATATCAAACCAAATAATGGGCCGAACAGAAAAGGCCCATCTAACCTTTTAATGGGCCCTGCCATTTCTTCTCATCCACCGCGACCGAGGTAGCCGACTCGCCGGACTTCTATCGGAGATGGACCGCCCCGCCGGGAATCTCACCGGCGACATCGCCTCCGGCATCACCTCGCGGCGGAGGCCGACTGCCACCCACCCCGCCGCTACCCCCGCCGGCGACTTCTCCTTCTTAGTCTTCATCCTCCTCGGACTGTTCACTCTCGCAGTAGGCATTATCGCTCCATCCTCTAACCGTTCTTTACTGCATATACTTGTTTTTGTTGCTAATTGGTCGAATTTTCGATGGATTGTTTGCTGTTGCGGTAGTTGTTGCTTCCTCTATATGGCGATCAAAGGCCTTGTATACATGAGCTCATATCGCTTCTATAGATCTTGGAGTATTATAGTGGATCCACTGCTTAAAATCCACATGGATAAATGTAAAAATAAATGATTAGGGCACCTGTAAATTTGCAAGCTAATCCAATGTTTTTAATCCTTTTACCTTAATTATCAATGTAATCATAATAAAATTAATTTTAATACACTTTTAAGCCAGTTCATTTTTAAGGAATCTGTAAAAATAGGTCGTGTTGATGTCTAAAAAATAAAAAAAAAGTGCGAGGCTCCTGTTTATATGCTTTGCTTCTAAGATAGATAGGCCCTACTACGTGCGACCTACTAAAAAATATTTAAATTTGTGGTGCATCTCATATAAGTATAAATTAGAATTTGATAGAGTTGAAATTTTGATGCAATAATTGGAATCTTCATAAACATCAAGTTGAATATAATTGAAATCTTTGTGTAAAATCTACAAAAGGGGAATTTGATAGAGTTTTAGGACAGTGATGTAAAAACATGAAACAAATATCAGTAAGTAGTAGTACTACTCGTAGACTTCCTAATATCATGCATTAGTGCAGGTAAATCCATTATGTGAAATTGAGTAGAGTATTTAAAATTAGAAGTATAAGTTCTGCTTGAGCTCAACCATGGCGTAGCTTAGGTAGGAAGAGGTATTCGACATGGATTAAATCATCGCATGAAAAAATATTTAAAAGGTTTATGATACTAATTAATAGAGTAGTTTTGCAACCACTCCGAATTACGTAGAATATAGAAGAAGGCTATGCAAACAAGATCCAAACCGATAGAAAACACAGAATAGATTGTACATTACTCCTAAACTTTCTAATGCAATACCCGATCCCAAAAAGACTAGAAGAATATTATGTATTTCTCAGGTGAATGCATTGTGTGAAATAGAATAACGAATTAAAGGTATCGGTGTTTCTTCTGTATAAACTCGACTACAGTTTAGCTTTGCTTAGTTCTAACATTGTGAATATACCATATATTTTGTGCCTTGACCCTCAAAAAGGGGGTATCATGAGGTGGAACAATAAGCTTGTATATCAGTGTGCAATATGTGGTTGAATTAGATTTGCTTATTTGATCTTCTTGGTTTCCTTATTTATCGCCTTCATTGCTGAGAAGTGATTACGTTTCTTTTTATTGGTCTTACTTTCATTTGCATGTGTGTTTAGAATGAGGCGAATTGGGTTTGGTTATTTGGTCCTCTTTGTTAGGTTTCTTTTTTTTAATGCCTGTTTTGTTGTAAATATTTGGTGGAATAAGACTTTGAAAGTATCAGCGCCATGGAGTTTGAGTACACTTTTAAGTGGCTGCGTTTCTTATGTTTATGTCCTTAGCTATTAAAGTTAGACACAATATTGTTATTAGTTTGTTTTGCAAAAATTCACATTGACAATTCTAGGGTTTATTATTTTGAATTTGATTAAAGTACAATGTAATAATTAAGTTTGAAATTTTCTGAAAGGAGCTTTGGCCACATTCATTTGCATCATTGTAGCATATCTGCTTGCATCATGCAGGTTCTTTATTCTGGCTACACTTTTTCATCTTTGTTTGTCTTTTTTATGATGACATTTTAGTTAACTAGGTCGTGGCTCTTGTATCTACATCTGTATTTGTTACGTAATTCACTTTTATTTTTTAGTTTACTAGATCATGGCTTTTGTCCATCATGATGACTGCTAGTTGGTAGTCTCCAAGTTTATTGCTAATTCATATTCTTTTATTGAGAGGAAAACTGTTTGACTTCTACATAAATGGTGCTTTGTTTTTTACGTCAAGTTCCATGTCTTTTCTGATTTGATTAATTGCATAAACAAATTATACCAGGCAGTGCTGCTGTCATTGAATACCACAGATGGCACGTTTTCAATTCTGCATCAAGTTCCTGAAGGCCATGTTGGTGTGTACTGGAGAGGTGGTGCCCTTCTTAATACTATTACAGACCCCGGTAAGCATTGTTTCCATACTTAGTACAAAATGGTTGACTCATTTTAATTTTTGTTCTGGGGAAAATGCTCTTACAGGTTTCCATCTGAAGCTGCCAGTGATCACCCAATATGAACCTATTCAGGTGACAATTCAAACGGACAAGGTATTGCAAACATCTTTTCATGCATGCTGGTAGAAATTCATTTTACATTGAAATCTGATAGTAGGCATATATCTTTTGTCATAAGGATAGTATCTTTTCATTCTATACTGTTCCTTTTGTGTCTCGATTAGGTGAAGGATATACCATGTGGTACAAAAGGTGGAGTCATGATAAGCTTTGAGAAAATAGAGGTATCATGTCATGCACTTTGGTTGAAATTCACATTTCTGAAAAGTTCTTTTTGTGCTACTTATGTATCGTGATTGTGAGATAGAAGATGATTAAAAGAGCTAATTTTTTGTGCAGGTCGTGAATCGTTTGCGCAAAGACTATGTTTATGAGACATTGCTCAACTATGGAGTGTCATATGACAAGATATGGATTTATGATAAGATCCACCACGAAATTAATCAGTTCTGCAGTGTTCATAGCTTGCAACAAGTTTACATTGACATGTTTGATCAGGTAAGGTAGGAAAAAAATTTTGTTTCATATTTGTGTGCCTGAAAGAGTTACTCTGAGCAATAATGAACTTGCTAAGATGAAAAAAAATTCACCATTGAACTCTTTTAAACAGATTGATGAAAAGATCAAGGAAGCTATTCAAGGGGATTGTACTCGCTATGCACCTGGTATTGAGATAATAAGCGTCCGAGTAACAAAACCTACTATCCCAGCCACCATAAAGCGAAACTTTGAGCAGATGGAAGAGGAGCGAACTAAGGTAACTGTGATTTTCATTTATTTGTTGAAGAACCATTATCTACTGCAGTTGTTGGCATTTATAGCCATTCTCTTTATCTTAGTTCCTAGCAGAGAAATTGAATTTTTAAATGCTATCAAAATGTTTTGGTAGGTCTTAATCGCCATTGAGAGACAACGAGTGGCAGAAAAAGAAGCAGAGACAAATAAGAAGATAGCACTGACAGAAGCAGAAAAAAATGCCCAGGTTAGCAAGATTGTTATGGAACAAAAACTTATGGAGAAAGACAGTGCTAAAAGACAGCAAGAAATTGAAAATGAAATATATCTAGCAAGGGAGAAAAGCTTTGCCGATGCTAGCTATTACCGGTACTTCGTTTACAATCACTTAGTTTTGTGCGTTGATGTGCTATCTTTTCTTATGCTTCTTTTTATTAACAATACCAAAATCCATGAATTCCTAGTGTCATGAGAGAAGCTGAAGCAAACCAAATGAAGCTTACTCCACAGTATTTAGAGCTCAAGTTCATTGAAGCTATTGCAAATAACTCAAAGATCTTTTTTGGGGATAAGGTACTCTTTTTAAACTGAAGACAAAGATCCAAATTTGCATGTTCTGATTGAATGTCATCTTGAATCTAATCAACAAGTTGATAATTTTCAGGTGCCTAACATGATCCTTGATCAAAGACTGTTAAGGAATCATCTAACCGATGCTGTGGGAAGAGGGAACGGAGATTTTGTTGCTTGAACAATGAGTTTTGTTGTTTGACACTATATAAGGAAATGAAACGCCGAAATTGACACTCTCAAAGGAAAAGAAAAGCTGAAATTTTCTGCTGCAATCAAATGCCCGAGCGTGTACATGCTAATATCATATATACTTTCATTTCCATTATATGCCTCTTGTTTTGAACGGGATGTTGTAGGAGGGCTTATGACAATATAATGTTCCCCGATGTTCACAGTCCGTATTTACAAAATCGAAACATTGTCATGAAATTGCTCTCTTCAGCTTATTTTTTTGTTCTTGGATAAAATTGTGTTCTTCAACTTATTTCGAGTTGATAAACAATGCAGACATCTTCAAGATTGTCTAGTTTAACTTCAACATTGAGAAGGCGTAGCAATTACTAATCAATGTTAATATTTACATCTAATGTTTTTATTCTCAAATACTAAATGGGTCGGATCTGGGGAAGAAATTATACTCGCAAGTTTAGTACAATAAAAAGCTGCACGCTTGAAGTGTAATTTTACCATCATATTTGTATATTGCACCTTATTCGTCCTTCCTGTTTGTTTCCACTGTTTGAAATCCACACTCAACTTGTAGTTAAATTAGCCCTATACCAACAATGCCATGATGTGGAAATGTGAAAAATAATTTCCTAGCATATAGGAAAGTGAAATATAACGACCTTATTATCCTTCCCTATCTGTTTCCAACCATTTAAATTCTAAAATCTAATTTAGCTGATATATATATATATATATATATATATGTGTGTGTGTGTGTGTGTGTGTGTGTGTGTGTGTGTGTA
>JAVDBV010000260.1:0-18568 GCA_032619315.1 Piper longum
ATCCGGACTTGTGGTTCAAAGGGTACTAAAGGCGACTGCCTGAGAGTACTCGGCCTTCGGCTCAAGGCCAGGAGTAATATGGAGGGCGTATAGGGCTGAGATGAATGAGAATGAGATTTTATGCAAGACGCAATAGATGAGATTTGATTCAAGACGCAATAGATGAGATGGGTAAGGAAAGAGAATGAGATGGATAGGGGACGCTGCCGCATGAGGGTGACGACTCCTATTTGTGCCCTTATGAGAGTTCTTGAGGAAGTATATGATGTTTTCTTTCCAACAGGAGCAGTGAGGTCTCTTGCACACACACATGTTTGATGATTGAGTGTTTAATCTTTTGTTTATGATTTTATTATACTGAAATTGATGTGAAAAAATGCAAAGAGATGATGATACGTTGTGGTTGAATGTTAACATGATGATACGATGTGAATTATGAAAAAAATGTGCAAGTGGGTTGAGACCCAAGTCTTAGAACAAGTATACAGTAGATTATATTCTGTGAGGATGAAATTGTTGATATATTAATATATATTTATATATATATTACTTTGACAGGGTAGCCCTTAATTGCACTTTTAGGGGAGGCTCTATCCGTTTTTACTCAGAATTCCTTTTTGATTTTATCGTAATCGTGTTGATGTGTGTGAATTAATTATCATGTCATCCATGTAGTGGCATGTTAAGATTTTTGTGCATTCACCCATGCATATAGAAAATCACATCTTCATCTTAAGACGCCGAGAGTAGATTTGGGTCGGCTTAACCGAATCTAGTAGATTATCAAACGGTTTGGTCGCCGGTAGCATTTCCGGGTCGGTTCACAGGTGAGCCGAATCGGGGTGTTACAAGGGTTTTATAGTCTAAACTGGTCGGTTCGACTACTGTTTTCAGTCGAGTCAATTTCAAAACAAGCATATCGAGCTGATGCCAGTCTTGTATTATGAACCATGAGAATCATGTATGCCCAAGTATATGATGATAACACTAGTAAGATAGCAATAGAATGAGTTATCAGAATATATGAGAGTATGCCAAATTTTTCTTTATTTATTTTAATTAAATCGTAGAAATATTTTTAAGCCAAATAATGTATTAGGACGCATTATAGGCACTTTGAGTGGGTTATTAGTTATAGATCATGTCATTGATGTGTAATATATTTTATGAGATTTGTTTTATTGTTCTCTAGATTTTTATAATTATTAAAAGTTAGTATTATTTTTTACTCGAGTTGGAGTTGAGTCAAATTTTATATTACAAGACAACTATTCCATTTATTTTTCTCATTGACCGTTCATTTTCTCACTTGACCATTCATTTTTCTCACCTTGACATCTATATATTCTACACTTTTGACACTCTCACCATTCATCCTTCTTACCCAACTTCCTTCTTCTTTTTCTTCCTTCCCTCTTCCCACCAATCCTCACTCGAGCTAGCCACAACCTTATCGCCATTACTGTGTGACTAACAATTAGGTATAAAATTTTATTTTATTTAATTATTTAAAATTAATATTTATTAGTACAACATGATAGGATTGATTAATTGTTGTGATGAATGCCTCATTATGGGTGAAGTGATGATTTGTACGATTTGATTGATAGTGAATAATTATTAGTTATCAAATTAAATAAAGTAAATCTGAGCATGCTAACTGACTAAAACGTAACTTAGAAAAATATAATAAAAATGGGATGAATAGGATGAGATACTTTTACATTGATAATTGTTTGACTATTGTTAGATGGTGATTGCATTGTATGTGTGATATTTATGATGAGTTTGTTGCATCATTTAGTTAGTGGGCGTTAGCTTCTAGATTTGATGTGTATGTATAGAGTAGGAGCTCACCGCCTAGGCGCATTGACACGTTTGGAGCTTCTACCCGGCCCGTTTAGGGCTCGCCTCTGATTTATTACTCTATTTGATTGTGATTTATTTTTACAGATTGTAGGACGAGTTGAGTGGTGTTTTATTGGATCCCACTTAACACAGATCATTTAGCCGATCGTATTTCCTGATTAACAACCTTCGAGGTTGAGATCCCTCGAGTCAGTTTTTGAAATTAAGATCTGCCACAAGTTGCCTTCAAGCCTATTGTATAAATCTCAAACCATACCTATATATGTATAGTTTTCGTGTTTTTAGTGAAAGATGGAATGAGGGATATCGATGGCCTTGTCTTGAGATAAGGCGTGTGCTCGTCAAAGCGGGCTCTGGGGCTGGGGAGAACCCACTTCATTTCTGAGAGAATTTTGACAACTCCACCTTTGAGTTCCTCAAATCCGGAGAAATGTGGAGGTTTACGGGTACTGCTTTGTAGTGCATGTTTAGACTTGTGGCAAAAAAGGGTATTAAAAGTGCTTGTCTAAGAGTACTCAGCCCTTGTACTCAGGGCTAAGAGTAATACAGAGAACGTAGAGGGCGGAAAGGAATGAAATTGATGCGAAAAGCGATAGAGAAATGGCCAAAGTATGAGAATGAGAAAGAAAGGGGACGCTGCCACTTGAGGGTGACGGCTCCTATTAGTGCTCTTGTGAGAGTTCTTGAGGAAGTATATAAGGTTTATTGTCAATAGGAGGGTCAACTCTCTTGTACAAGTTTGATATTAGTTATTTTCTGGACCGGTAATACTCGTAAGTGACGGTTTTCTATTATTTATATAGGTGATAATCTCAAAGACTGAGCACTATCAGTACTGCGGAGGAGTAGTAAAGTTGTTACACACATGTACCTGCCATCACGTAATGAATGAAAATGATGATTTATAAACTGTGTGAATGATGAAATTATTTTATATTACTCTATGAAATGCTATGAATGTTTAGCATGTGAAACGAAACAAGAATGAAAGTCAAATAAAATGTCATATTTTGAAATTATATCAATATAAATATTTATTATTGTCATGGATAAATTAGCCCGATTGCACTTTAATGGATTGGGTTTTTTATTTTTATTGCTATAAATATATATTGTTTATCGTTGATAGGGTGGCCCATATTGCATTTTTAGGGGAGACTCTATCCATTTCATTTTCAAAATTAGATATATCTTTTGAACTTTTCATTTGTTTGTTTTCTTCGTGTACTTATTTATATATCATTGCATGTATATAGGACAACGTTAAAACCCAAGCATCTCATCCATACTTTGCATGTTGCATCTCCATCTTAAGACGTCAAGGGCAGATCCGAGTCGGCTAAGCCGAACCAAGTAGATTAGCAAACGGTTCGGTAACCGATGATATTTCTGGGTAAGTTCACGGGTGAACTGGAACGAGGTATTACAGCTAAGGAACTAATTAGGTAAACTAAGTAATTATCATAATGTAATGCCACGTAGCGTAGGGAATCTTATTAGAATTGATGTGCGATTGAGTTGAGTATGATTGATGTGTGTATGCTATATGATGTGTGAATGCATCATAAGTGGGAGTTAGCTTTTAGTTTGATATATTGGTACGGAGTAGGAGCTCGCCGCCTATGCACGTGGACATGATTGGAGCTTCTACCAAATCCGTTTATGATTCATTCCCCGTTTTACGTTCTATTCCATTGTTTGTTTGTTTTATTACTTGCAGGACGGGTTAAGTGGTGTTTTATCGAACTCATCTAACTCAAGCGGTTTTCTGGATTAATAACCCTCGAGGATGAGATTCATCGAGTTTTATTTCGAAAATAAGATTCACTGCGATTTGCCTTCGAGCATAATATGTAAATATCTTCTCAAACTTATATATACTTTTATCATATTTCAGTAAGATGAGAGATGGGAAAACGAACTCACACGTACCATGAGCAGGTGCACATGCCAGTCCAAGCGGGCTATAAATTAGTGAGAGGGTTATTCTATTCCCGAGAGATCCTGGCAACTCCCATTTTGAGTTGATAGCACCCAGAGAAACGTAGATGTTTAGTAGAGCGCATGTCTAGACTAGTGATTCAAAGGGTATTAAAGGGATTGCCTAAGAGTACTCGACTTTCGTGCTCAAAATTAGAGGAATTAAAGAGGAAAAGAAAGGGCTTAAGACATACTACTAGTCCCAAGGGACCCAAAAAATGAGAAAATGCCAAGAGAGGTATCAGACCATTTAGTTCAAGATTCTTTCAAGTCTGCGACCTGGTGGCTCCTCTTCAGATGCCCATAGGAGTGTTCACAAAAAGTATATAAATAATTTTTTTAAAAAATGAGAGTAAGCTCTTATTTGTCAGTTTACTATGTAATTATATTTTTGGACTAATAATACTTGTTACTTACGTTTCTTTTATGTATATATGTAGGTGAGGATTAAATACTGGATACGCCAGCTTGGATGCAAAAGTAATGACCTACCTTGAACACACACATGCTCATCGACAGAATGTTTGTTTTGGCTGTTTTAACTATTTTGTTATGTTTTATGAACATAAAAGTCTTATGATGAAATTGTCTAATATAAAAGATGATATGATAAAGATTTTTGTAAATAGAAATAGATAATAATAATATGATTTAAAATATATATTAGTGTGTAGGTCAAATGATAAAAATAAAAATGAAAATTTGTAGGTGAGTCGAGACCCAAAACGTAGAGAATATTTTGATGTGACTAAATTAAATATTTATGTAAAAAATATGGCGCAATAGATGTATATTAATTTATATATTTATACATATTGATTTGATAGGATAACCCATAATTGCACTTTTAAGGGAGATTCTAGTCGTCTTATTTTCGAAATTTTTATTAATTTTATCGTATTTATTTTAGTATGTACATTAGTTTTCATGTCATCCATGTAATAGTTATGTTAGGGTTCTGTTATAGCAATTAGTATCATTTATCTTGAGATGTTGAGAGTAGATTCACTCTTATATATTACCACTATTTTAATCGCGAGCCGGATTTAAGGTGTCACACGTCATAAAAGAAAAATATATATTACCACTATTTTACTAACTTATTATTGTATTGATTAAATATAAATATATATACTCTAATATTAATATTAATAAATGGTTAAATATTGATGATTTAAGAAAGAAAGTAGGCCCGCAATTAACTTGACGAGGCATACTATAAACGAAAAAATATACTTTAACATCATTTTTCTAGAAGTAAAAATAATTTATACAGTTAAAGATTTGTCTGAATTTTCCATGTAATCAAATTAAATTATGATCTAATTTTATACACATTATCAATATTTAGCTATTTATTAATAATATTGTTAATTAACTAATACACTAATAGGTTAGGAAAATGATACTAAAATATGTTTTTCTTTAATGGCGTGTTTGAGTTTTCCACGCTAAAAAATTAAAATATAGTCCAATTTCGACCTCATCATTAACATTTAATAACTTGTTAACGATGTAATAATGTAGGGGGAATTAATGATTATTAAAAAAATAGAAGGTAGAAGTGATACGTCGTGTAAAAAAAACACCAGCCTCGTACGAGGAGAGGAACCTCCTTGCAAGCAAAGGTGAGTAAGAAACTTCGCCGTCGCCGGAGAAGGTATACCGCTCTTGTTTCCCGGTCGCCGGCGTTCAAAACGCCGGCCTTTCGATTGCAGCCGAAACCGGAGCAATGCCGGTCGGGTTTCTTCCTTCCATGGACGACGATGGGCTGCTCGACTTCGAAGCTGAGGACCTTCTTCTCAATGCCACTTCTCCTCCTCCTCCCAAGTGCAACAAAAGGTCACTCCTCCCCCCTCAAACCCTAAAAATTTCGACGTCGATACACGCCGTTCGGGTGATTTTAGCTGTTCAAGTTTGGATTTTTTTGGTGATTGGTTGCGGAATTTATGTTGTTTAATTGGTTGTTGCATGTTGTTGTTGTTGTCGATTGTTGTTTTTGTTGTTGTCAATTGTTGTTGATCATATTTTGTTGTTGTTGTTGTTGTTGTGAATTACAGGAGAATCATACTTTCAGTCGTGTAGATGGACTACTTTTAGAATAATGGAATCCAATTGCGCCATTTTTGTGTTTTTTAGTTGTACAAGTTCGAAAGTTTGTTTCTTTTCGGGGTGTTAATGCTGGTGGTTCTTATGTTTGCAAAAGTATGTCTTGTAGGAATGTGAGACATTTTCCTTGTTTTTCTTTGTTGATTGATTATATTTCTTTTTAAATGTGAAGTACTGATAAGGGGAAAATTGTAGGTTTAGATGGCCTGCTTTCTGGAAGAATGATGTTCGTTCATGCTGGTGGCTACCGTTTGTGTTTACTGTCTCTGAAGGGAAGAAAGTGATTAATACTTGTTTTAGAATTTTTTTGGGAATTAGTATTTAACAATAATGATATTTAGTATTTCAAGTTCACAGTTGGTTTTCTTTGGCTTTGCGGCTACAGCTTTGGTCTTCTTGTTGCAGGGTATGTCTTGTAGAAGCGTATGAGTTTGAGCTCCTTGCATTATTTTCTGTTCGCATCCTTTTTTTCGATGGCCTAGTTTCATGAGTTCCTGCTGATTTTGTTTTTCAGAAAAGTCATCCGACTAATGAATGGGAGCTTGAAAGTTGTGAACATTTCCAATCATTTATGCGTAGTGAGCATAACAGCATGCTGGGCTTATGTTTTACTAGTGGTAGTTCAGATTAGTAAAATACTTGTTTTCCTTGTTATGTTTATGTCATCTGTTTACTCTAGCTGGAGAAGTGTTATTGGAACCTTTTAGTCGAAAGAGGAGGATTAGTTTAGTCCCTTTCTCAAACTTATTATCTGGTTCTAGTTTTACCTTCCTATCATAGAAATCCCTTTAAAAAAAATCCTGCTAGCCATGTTTTACTGCCCTAATTGGGTTCATCAATGTGAATAATCCATTTTGGGTAGTTAAATCATATGACAGGTGACCATAGATGTAATTAGGATTGGCAATCCTGTCCTCAGTCCAACCTCATCCAGGTCTTGAACTAATTAGGAACGAAACATATCTTTAACCTAGAATCAGGATTTTAAAATTTTGAGGTACACATTAAGCATTAGAGTGAATTTTGGAGCTTCGTTAGCTAACATATCATGCTATAGAAGTAAAGGGTTGAACATATACTATGCTTTTCAGCATTTCATTCTCTTACTTCATCTCGTGTATGCTTTGTACTGTTGTCATCCATATAAAGCTTATTGATCTTTCTTCTTCTTTCTTTATTCTGCAGTTGGAAGATTCTTTGAAGGACTGCTGAGTAGTGGATGGCTGACGAAGTTTGCTTTCTCATGTGGCCTTGTGGAGAAAGTTATTGGAGCATGGACTTTTGATCTCAGTTAGGTTTAGTTTTTTTTTTTTTTTTTTAGAAAGTAGGTTTTTGAGTCATTCTTTATCAGTTAAAAAAATTGCCAAAGATGGTGATTCCATAAATGTTTCTTGGGTTGCTTGTTATTATGTTAGAAAAAAGGTCATCAAGCATCTGGTGTGTTGTTGAGTATTTTCATGGATTATATTTTCTTTTGTGAGGTTGGAAGTTATAATATTCCTTCGCAGCTACATTAGGTTGAAATTGACATGTAAACTAAACTTTTGTGTTTTCTTGCCATTTTAATATGGTAGTACTTTTTGGTTTATGGCCTTTTTATGATATACAAGTGGCTCTTTCTGAGATGCTTATTTCTGTCTATGGCCTTTCTATTGTGTACAAGTGATGTACTCTAAAAGAGGAACTGCAAACATCTGCTTGTGACTTTTGGATGGCCATTCTAGCATCTAAAGATCAGGTATTGCAGTTAAGAAATTTATTTTGGAATTTTAACTCGATTGTACAAAAGATAATGGATTTATCTTTTTTAGTATTGATATGGAAAATGGATATATAAATATTCTTAAACAATAGTTATCAAGATAAATTGAAATGGTATCTGACAATGATTTAGAACTTCTTGTTTCTCCTCTCTTGAGGGTGTCAAGAATGTCATTAGACATATTTCTTGCTACTTTTCTTTATCATGGTTTTGAGTCATCAATTCATATGTAAAAAAGGAACAATAGATAATGCAAAATCCTTGCCGCTTACCGGCCTACTAGGATAAGGTGTATATGGTGATGACAATGATGGAGGTAGTTGGTAATTATATTTTAAATATGCAGGTTGATAAAGCATTGACTATTCAGTGGCTTCCAAAATATAAGGAACTTTAAAGTGCTCTTGAAGCATTTGGGTACCATTATGATGTATCTTTGTGTTTATCTTCTTCATCAAAAACAAATCATGATGGTATTTATTGTCACTTATTTTTCTTCCTAATTTTTAAAAAAATTGTGGTTCTTTCTTATAATTTTTAGATATATCTATTAGTTAGCATATACATGTTTTGTGCCTGGTGTGAGCCTCATTGTCAAGAAAGCGTAAGTTGGTTGAAATTAGAGCATAGAAGATACTGTTTGTAAATGGGAATGCTTCAGTGTTTAGACTGGAAAAGAATTCCAGGGTTGAATCTATTATTAGTAGCAGGTAGTGTCTGCTGGTTATCAGCTAAGGATTTTATGTACCGAAGATTGTTCTTTTGAGTTAGGTGGGGATTCTTTGGGTAAGGCCTTGTTTTACTTTTGCATTTAATGAGTTCATTACCTCTAGTAATGGTGATGGAGTTTTCAAATAAACACTGATAATATGTTTACTTGAAGCTCAAATAAAAATGCAACTGCAATCTAGGTTGCTGACCATTGTGGACTTGATTTTTCTTTCTTTTTACAATTGTTTATTTCTTCATCTATTGGTATTATAAACTGAAAAGCACCTGATAGAGTCATAAACCATGGCAGTGAATCTGTTGCAAAGATCGACTTGGCATTTTAAGTTTTAAAATTTTGGAGTAGCAACATGATTTGCCTAGCCTCACCTAATGTTACCGATGAACAATTTTTAAAATCTTTAATAATGTTTGCATACTTCTGCTTGCTGTTTATATGGCATTTTGTTTTGAATTATCACCTTTTATGTTTATGTTATACCTAATTTGTTAACTATATTTTTAGTTGAATGCCAACTGATGAATATTAAGTCATGGGCGAAATTTGTCTCTGTTTGTTGTCATTGTAGGTAGGAGGAGCCTATTGTTAGTCAGTTTATATTAAACTTCTGTCTTAATAAATTTGATTTCATTCTGTAATTAATTTCTTGCTTGCTTGACCTTTTAAGCAGGCTTCATTGTTCTATATTGTCAACTTCAGAAGTTGAGCAAATTCTATGTGTGTTTATTTCTTTTTCCTTGGACTGAAGACTTCATGGCCTATCACACCTTTTGGTTGAATGTTTGGTATTTATAGTTAATTACTTTACAGATGAAGAATGGAGGACAAGTTCTTTGAAAGCTATTGCATCTATAACTTCCAGGTTTAGTGCGTGCTAGCGACCATCTCAAGGAAACAGTTGTATATTTTGTCTGGTTTATTTTTTTCTAGTATGGTGTTTTTTATTTTCAGTACTTGTTAAGGCATGTAAACTCTTTGAAACGACACTAGTAATATGCTTAATATCCAGGTAGTAGAAATCACCTGCGCATTGGTGAATGTGCATTGCATTTTGTGGCAAGACGTTATGTGTTTGGATTTGGTTTCTGAGCTTGTTAATTACGTTACACCTTGTTTGTGCCTGACCACATGATCCGTGAAGGAATGTCCTTGTAACTCCTCAGCCATAGTGTTACTCTGCTTTTATACGACAGCTGCAAATCTCGGTGGCATTTAATATTATATCAATGATTTACAATATGAGATGTTACTGCAGGGTACCGAAGGATATGAACTGCCTCAGGATTGTTCACAGCATTCATGGAAACATTACACGCACTGAGCAATTAAGAAGTCTGTTGGCTTACCAAATACTTATAAACTGCATCGACACAAAGGTGAGCTTTCCAGATTGATGAATGATAAGTATTACATTACCAAAGATCAATATGTTCAGCTTTGACATCTTGTTTTCCATATTATGTGAGAAAACAGTTAGCAGTCCATGGATGAGACTTTTGATGTAATCTAATATAAGAGCCTTTTGGGTTTTTATGTGCAGGCACCTAATTCAGAAGATCTTCTCCACTTTTTAATTTCTATCAATGTCAAGGACAAGGGATGTGATTTTTTCTAGATCTATGTTTATTTGGTTCTTGCTGAGAACTGGATCTTTTCTAGCCCTCTATTGGAAGAGAAGCCACTAATTCGTGAAATGTGGGTACTTTATCTTCGTAACTGTTCTAGCCAAATAACAAGTGCAGATTGGAGGTACCATCTCTCAAGGTTTGTGATGAACATTGTTCTAACATATTACTCTTCTGGTCAGTTGCTTATTTGGTTTCAATTTTCTTTCCAGGTTCGAAATAGAGCTTCATCTCTACAAGCTACACTTTGATAGATCTTCCTGTGGTGAAACTATTGTCTCTTAGGCCGGGTATATATATACTTTTCAAAATATTTTTTTTCAAAATATGGAAGCATCAGATTTGTGTAGTATACAGGTCAATTATTTCAATGGAAGCGTTTTTTTTGCTCAAAAACTTATCCATACCTGCTGGAATCATGATAAATTAACTAGTTTTGAATCAGACTTGCATTCCACAATAGTGTATTACACTGATCGAGGTAGATGCCCTTACAACCTTACAACATGATATTTGTTTTGGTTCTTTGCAAACAAATTTGGACCCAAGAACCTGTTTAATTCAAGGTTTTGGTTCTTTGCATATGCGTAACAAAATTATGGGCGACAAGGTTACTCCACTCTCCTTTCCTTCATTGTGATTCTCTTTTCTTTATAAGAGATAACTTTATGTGCTGCTGCCCGATATGATCTCCTCCTCCCGACATCCACTTCCTTTGCATCATTTTTAGGTTGACATGATGAAGTTTCGGATGGAAGATGCCAACAATCATTGATTTTAGCGACTTTGGCATCGTTGATTTCGGTGGCTTTGGCCTCATCCTTTTCAGGTTTTTTTAGGTTGGAAACACTTGATCGTGTTCTCCTGAAAGATATTATGGGACAAATTGTTTAAAATAAGTGAATCTTGATAATTACTTTTTGCCAAGAAATTAAAAGAAAGACCAAGAAAAATAGTACTGAACTCACGGCAGTCTCTTTTTGGTTTCAATCGGCATTTCCTCTAATAGTGCTATTGCATTGCCAGTTGATTTTGTAGATGCCACAGTTGTAGGTTGTTTGCTATTGCTGCAATTTACAAGAGGAAACCCCTTCAATTTTTCTTTAGCATTGTTAGTCGAGTTGCCTGAAGCACCAAGATCATCTCCAGGCATCCTTTCGAAAGACGGAGGTGGCGGTATGTTGATGCTGTCTTCTAATTCAACCAGTTCTTCTAATTCAGCTTGTCCAGAAGTTAGCCTCCTGGATTTTCTAGGCCTAACAGAGACATCAAAATGTCTACAAAATAAATATTTGTGAGTGAAAGCAGAAATTAAAATGTTTTGAAGTGAAAAAACAGATGGACATGAGGTGGATTACGTTTTCTTTTTAATGTCTTGGCCTTGGAATTTTTTGGCCAAACATCCTTCGTAAGTGTTAAACGTTTGATACCAACGAAAGATAAAAAACCATCATCTACGGTTTTAAAAGGATGACACAGAACAAGGGTTTTGAAATAAATCACTATATTGTGCAGGAGAAGCACATCAAAATTATATGGGTTGGGGTTGATCAAAAAAACCTTTTGTTTCCTGTTTGCTTGGCTCCAGGCATTTCTTGGACGATAGTGTTAAGATCTACTGAAGCTGCAACACACCCATCACACAAGAATTATAAAGAAAGAATAAAAGCTAAAAGTAAATCACTGGTAGTTTTGTTATAAGATGAAAACTTTACATAAGTTACTAGGCTGACATCTCCAGTTCAAATCAGTCACTCTTTTGCAACTTTTGGATTCAGGCGACTGGGATGGTCCTCCATCCATTTTAGTAGGTGCATCATCATTTTTTGTTGCTCTCGCCTACGAACAACACACACAAAGTAGTTAGAGAAGCAATTCTACAAAAGCTGCTTCAACTATTTACGTTGTTCTTTACACCTAGAGAGATTCTTATGCCTTGGCCACCTTTCTATTATAACCCTCCGAAAGTACCCAACTAGTATCTGGTGTAACAAAAGTCACCACCATACCTCGCATTCAGAAACTTTTGTTTTGAGAACCGCCAGCAAACATCCATATTCATGTTCTTGGCTTTTTAGCTATACATCAAACAAAAATAAAAATTAATCAGCTCGAACCCTAAAGGCAATAGAAAGGCGAAAGCCGTTACAAAACATGTTGATTTACCTTGCCTTTAACCAAATTAAGTTCCTGCAGAAGCACAAAAGATCAGAACCACCACCAAATTCGTAAGAAATCATGTTCAAGATTAAATTCATAAATTCAAATACTTTGTGCCTAGGACAAATTAAAGTCTTTCGCAAACCTTCAACATAAGCGCATTGGCTTTGGCGAGCTGCCAATTCTGAGTATACAGTTTTTGAGTGCTAATCCGCAGTGTTTGCAATTGAAAACTCTTCACCTCTATAATTTTACTGAAAACCAAGAAAAATAACATATATATAGCAGCTAAAACAAAAGAAACACCTCTAGTTTACAAAACACAAATCAAAGTTCAGCAAAAATTCAACCATACTTTCTCTCCTCCAGCATTTTGCAAAGCATAGAAACTTCCTACAACCACAAACATACATATAAATCAACACATCTTCATTTCTTGCTCCAATCATGCCAAAGAAACGAATTTTTCAAAAGATGAAATTACAAAGATGATACCTTTTGAGGATTAGGCGCATCAACCTGCAAATCCGACGATACATTCGACGAATTGCTCAGTAGTGGAACCTGCTGCCTATTTGTTATATCAGAGAGGCAAACCCTCGCCCCCTTCCCCGGAGCACAACCCGCCGCAACCAACTTCCCTATTTCCTGCACCTTCCCTAACCACAGCCCACCAAGAAACAAACTTTTTAGCACCAAAACCCATCAATCAACCCAAAAAAACCAAATCAATACCAAAAACAGCAAAAAAATGCATCAAAGAATCGAAGAAGAAGCTTCTACCTGCTTGACCGGGGATCGAATCCTCCGACCACGCGGCGCAATCCATTGCAGGAGAGGCTTCGGTTTGCACAAAGATCCCTCCCTCTTGTAGAAATTCTCCAACCCTTTCTCCGAATGATCGCCGGCGAGGCCTCGCCGGAGTCGGGGGAGGTCGCCGGCGAGTTCAACGGTCACTTTCCCGAAGCGATGGTCAGGTCGTGGTCGGGATTCAAATTTCTCCGCGCCCCAATTTTTAAACGCTTACTGGGCCTCAAGGGGTGTAAAGCCCAAGGCCCATATTCAATAATTGGGCTTTTGTCAGGGCGGGCATGCCACGTGGTTGAATATGTGCCTATGGAGCCGAAAAGTTCTGCCATTTGTAATTACATGGATGTACAAATTATGTTTTTATTAAATATCAATTAGCGGTGGTTTAGAAATTTTAGTAATAAATAAGTGCATATTTAATTGTTCGTTGGACTTATAGCCAATATTATTGAATCTTACCATTCATTATTTTTCAACGATTATGATCTCTTCCATTTAGAATTAGGATCCTAATGGTTGGTCACACTAGATTCATGTTTACGCGGTACAAATCCAATGATTATCCCCCCCCCCCCCCCAAGAGTGTTAATATGTGTTCTTCTTTTCCTAAAATGTAGGTATGTAGATATAATTTTTCGTAATATTAATTGGGAAATAATTTGTATCAGTTTGTGTGGATTCTCCTATATCCTTTCAAATTATTATCAACCATTCAAATTAATCTCAACTATCCTACATCCACTCCTATGCCCACTCAAAATTGATTTGAAACAATTTAAGCATCTATTGAATTATAAGGACAATTGGATGATTCAAGTAGTATTATCAAATTAGAAAAATTAACAGCCATGTAATACTAATGGGTATACCGATGCGTTCGAATATCCGATATCCATGAATCCAATCTGAATTTGATCCATTTTATCCAATCGTAGTACTTTCAATTAAATTAAGGTTTGGACTTTTTGAATATATAATATATTATAAAATATGTAGATTTGACGATCCATATCCGACCCGTAAATCGAACAAGAAATTACTCGTTACTCTTTGGCCTGAGATGTTACGTGATTAGTTCACATACACATAGACAAACACAATCTCTTTTATACACATAAACGAGATAGACGAGGAAGTAAAAGTTTTTTTTTTACAAAGGGAAAATAAAAATATGGATATTTATTTTTGGAAATAAATATTAATCTACTATTGGGATAATCTCACATCTCATTTGGGAACAACTTATGACTTGTATATATGCTAATGGGAAAGTCTTAATTTTTAAACTAGCTTTTGGATTAATAAAGGTCCATAAACATATTTCAAGTTACTTTTGGGGTCCAAAGGGCCCAACAAATGGTATCAAAATTTGGTTGATTTTGGTACATTTGGTGAGGGGGAATTGGTGTCTCCCGAAACTTCACCCCATCATGTGGTGAGGGGGAACTGAAACTTCACTGTAACATGATGGTCTCGCATATAGTGAATGGGAGATAATTCGGGTTGGCATCGCATATAGTGAGAGGGAGATAATTTAGGTTGGTCTCGCATGTAGTGAGGGGGAGATAATTCGGGTGGTATAATGTGGGTTGGCCTCGCATATAGTGAGGGGGAGATAATTTAGGTTGGTCTCGCATGTAGTGAGGGGGAGATAATTCGGGTGGTATAATGTGTGACAGGGAGAATTGTTGGGTTAATATCACATCTCATTTGAAGACAACGTGTGACTTGTATATAGGTTAATGGGAAAATTTTAATTCTTAAGTTAGGTTTTGAAGTTGTAAACCTGTTGGGCCCAGAAAGGTACCTCATCAAATAATAAAAAAATAAAAAATAGAGCTCTGATTAAAAAGTAAATCTAACTTCTCAATTACTTCAATTCTATTGTACATTCAAAACTACCACGGACGTGGGTTCCAATCAGTGTATGAGCAAAGTCTTATATATTCTGGAAGGACCAAGAATTGTAAACATTTCTCCATGACTGATAGTGACTATATTGAAATGTATGGAAGGTTTTGCTTTCTTCCTCGCTCGTGACTTGCGAGTACGTGGTCACATTTCTTGACGTCCAGAGTGCAAGACTTGATACACGGTAGACAAATAACTACGTACACACAGAATATTAGGAATCTATGAGCACTGCCTAGTTGAGTAAACTAATGCCGTGCTATTTCATATATCTACCTCATTTATAAATTAGTATCCAGTTTTTTTAATTGGGTATTTATCCAAAACCTAGTTTTCTATTCCATTTTCAATAAATAGGCCCTATAACATGTGGTCAATATATATAATAAGAATAGTCTGTAAGTAGCTGGTTCATATTTAGATTTTTCAACGTATTAAAAATATTTATAGAACTTATTTTTGATATAATTACGTTGAAAATTGATGATTTAAGACTTTATAAATACCTGTATTTATGTAAAATTTGGGAGGCAGGTCATGTGTATAATGCATTATTGAAACTATAATCCAAACTTACATGGCGATAAGATGGTAGTCAAGAGAGCTTCTAGAGACACGTAAACAAGTTGGAATATGTGGTCATACGTTAATACTGAGTCACCCTCGAGATCCTCGTGGGGTGGTTCATCATCCCACCCAAAATATTAATCCACGCTTCCAATCAATCCCTTCATTGAACATTAAGATATATATGCATGGGATTTTGCCAACCATTTTTTTTTATCAAAGCTGTTTACAACTTTTTTATAATTAACGAGCTACTAGAGCTTGGAACTGATCCAAAATGGTGAAGAACAAAAGCATTAGTTCTTCTCCAAGGCCAGCAAAGTTGCACAGACTGAATGTATTTGCTCTTGTTCAGAAAAAGATATCAGAGGACCTCCGCCTTGCCAAGCTCAGGTCCCTTCTACCACCAAAACCCTTGAAGGTACTGATCAATGCTTGCCACTCTCTCTAGTAATTTCTACCTCTTCACAGTTCGCATTTCATATAATCATGGATCGAAAACTTCTTCACACACTCGATCAAGATTAAGATTGTGCAATGTAACTTACGGGCACTACAAAAAATTTAAGTTTTCTCCACAATTTAATTTAAAATACAGAATAAAACTGTGGAAAAAGGTGGGGAGTCAAAAAGTAAGGTGACGAAAAGTTTCTCCCTAATCTGATTTTAGTATGGAGAAAAGTATTAGATGTGGCCACGGCAAAGTGTGATGAAAAATGGACTTTTCTCCACGGTTTTCATAAGGGGTGGAGAAAAATCTGTTGTTTTTTGTAGTGCCATTACAAGTGAGACGCTATGATGATCACAGTTTATAAAGTTTAATCAATTTACACTAATTAACTGCAAATGGTGCTCACAAATATTGCCTGTCGAGCAATTTATAACTTGTTGAAAATGTTTTCAGATGGCGGATGAGTACGAGCTTCCTCGTCCAGAAGCTCCGCCGGACTCCGACGAGGAGGACGCTGGGAAGAGGGAGGAGGTCAAGGGTAAGTGCGATGAGGGCGACGAAAATGAAGAGCATACAGAAATCATCTTTGAAGAAGGTGGTTTCGATGATGAAGACGAAGAGAGGGCAATTACACCATTTGTGCCATGGATCAAGATCACGCAGATGGAGGAGTCCTTCCTCATCACCACCATGGTTCATAAGGAAGTTGCACTCACTTCGAATCTATTTCGTATCATGGAGGAGGAGAGGTTGGACATTGTATTTGAAAACCAGTGTAGAACAAAGACCAAAGTTTCTCACACTCTTCAAGTAAGTATATATGTCATTCAGTGTATTGCTTTAATTTCATCTTCTTCGTTTGCCAAGCTAGAAATTTGGGAACTGGGTTTTTGGTATGTTGTCCCGTTTTAATAAGGAGAAGATATATTAATGTTTCTGGTTGGCTAAAACATGTTTGCATCAAACATTCATGCATGAATTGATCAAATATGTTGTTGGATAATAAGGAGAAGATATATTAATGTTTCTGGTTGGCTAAAACATGTTTGCATCAAATATTCATGCATGAATTGATCAAATATGTTGTTGGATAATAAGGTTCTTGAAGCAAAAAGAGATCATACAGAAGAAAAGATAGTTGTGAATGATTTTTATTATGTTAATATTTCTCAATAAGACCAATTCATGATCCCTGTCTATAAATTAACAATTTGAGATCAATATGTTGACAAAAAAATACAAAAACTAGTAGATTAATTAAGTATTGGGTTATAATTTGAAGTTTAGGCACTGCTAATTTAAAGACGCAAATATGCACTAAATTAATAATGATATATTAAACTCACGAGGGATGTATAAGGTATAGGTGACTGTAACTATTATAATTATCATTTATAGATAAACCATAATTTTAGAACTCTCTCTTATTCAAAACTCTCGCTTTCCGATTCGACCTTTAAGGATGACTCCACACAACTTGATTTTATAAATGACTAAGTCATAAAAATTATTAGAACAATACTTAGATCAGCCAAATCAGTATTTTTAAAGTAATATAAATTATATATTTATTAACTTAAAATATAAAAAATACACTAATTTCTTATAATATTTTATTAATTAAATTAAAAAATTTAGTATTAATTATTATTCCAAATTGGCTCACAATAGGCTCTACTTCATGCCATATATTGAAAAGTCAAGTCCGAGTCTCAAATTTTTAAACTATAATTTAAGTTGGTTTAACAATTTTAGATGCCATAATCAATCCTTTTAGCTTTGATTCATCATGGTTAATGAGTTTAAGCAGACATTAATTTTCTTTAATTGAGATTGTTGTTGCAGGTGAGAGGTAAGTTGGGATACAATGCGGAGGCTCTGGAGGAGAAGCTTGATCTTTGGGCCCGAGGGAAGCTTTTGTGAGGAGCTTATCAATTACTAACTAGATACTTTATTGGACAATGAAGAACACGCCATCTTCTTTATAACTTTAATCCATTTTATCATTAGTAGTTAATTATGTAAAATGTACAAGGAGTTGTGTTTTTATCACTGATTTGAGAAACCCTTGTGAAAAAAAAGATTGTGAATTAATTTTGGAGCATTTGGGCACTAAAATTATCGGAAGTCATTGAACGCAATGAAAAAATGAAGAGAAAAATTAGCATCAGCAATGACTTGTATTCTCATGTTAGGTACATTTGATGTATTCTTATGTTAGGTGCATTTGATGTATTCTTATGTTAGGTACATTTGATGTAAGCCATCCAATTATAAGGATGGTTTGATAATAAGAGTAAATTTGTCCAAATCACAATTAAAAAGAGCCAGAGTCATGTGATATGAATAGATGGCTAGATTCATATGTTGCTATTATTAATATATCAATTATTGCTTATAGTAAGCATTCTAAAAAATTAAATGCCTCTTCTCAAATATACATTAGAACCTGAAAACTTAGAAACCCAACTTTAGTGATTTGGATAGGAATTAATGGTAATGATGATTCTTAAAGTAAAAATATGATTATTGTTTATCTATATCCAACAATTTAAACACAAATTTCTAAGTTCTCAGGAGCGGGTGGCCGGGCA
>JAVDBV010000261.1:0-24527 GCA_032619315.1 Piper longum
TCACTTGGATGCTCAGATCGGCCGCCGATCTGAGCATCCAAGTGAAGATAACAAGATCAGCAAGCACAAGGAGAGGGTGGAGAGCAGTGATAGAGGAGGACGGAAGATCAATACCGTCAAGAGCACTCCCTCGCCACGGCCGGCTGGTAGGAGGTACAAGCTTCTCAAGGATGTCTTGTGCTAAGAAATATTTGATAAACTAGAATAAGCATGAGGTCATAGCTTATATAATATATAATTAGTAGCCATTGCTTGTGGCTATACGTATTAGTGGCTTGACTAGCTTGTTATTGTATGTTTTGTGAGTTCTCGGTACTTGATTATGGATCCTGGTTTTTGTTGTATACCAAAGGATCATGTGTCGGTAGCTAAATATATACATCATTTTCTGTGTTCTTGTGTATGATCATCTCAACTACAAGACCGTCTCAACTACAAGAAGTGTAGTCCTTAATGAATGTAGATGAAAGTCGTAATGGCTTCCTTGCCTACTTGGGATGTCATCCATTTATACGTTAGGAACATAGGAACATGTTCATGTAGTTTTGATGAGGATAAGATGCACAAAATGGCACACTGTTCATGCGACCAATATGATACCTGTGTGCTAGTACGGGGGAACATGAACGTGAAATGACCCAAGACAGTTTGCTTCATCGCCATCTCAATTCCAGCAGTGCCCAGTACTACGACAAAGTTGTTACTGGTTCAACACAAGAGTTAATGCATACATACCATGTCGCAAGTAAACTTGTGGACGTCGCACAAAGGGTGAACCCCATACATTATAAAATAAATCATCTGGTTTGGGTTGTTACCATGGTCACAAAAGAAGAGCTGGAACTGTTGAATTGATGGTAACATGAAGCATGTGGAAATGTTGATTTGCTGGGACAAGCTCTCTGTTTCGTTCAATGTAACAAATGGCGACCGAAGGACAGATTGGACTGTGCTGTGTGGTGCTCATTCTCAGTTGTAGGGGAATTGAGTGGATGAGGTCGATATCATCAACAAGGGGATGTGAAATGGTTCCTAGAACCCGCACAGCCTGTGGATGCATTCATGTCACAACTCTAAATTCAACAAATGTCCAAGATAACTAGCTCGTATTGTTTTCTAGTCGTTCAAGATTCAGTGTTTAGTCACGATATTTCTCCATGAAAAGTATAGAATTAACTCAAATATCTAAAACTTATTAATTATTTGACATATATCACTCAAGTCAACATGTCACATATGTTTGCAACATATATCTTGGAAATTTATATCTAACCAATTGTTTACTGATAGTTTTGTTTTTTATTAAAAATATGGGTTGTATCTCTTGTAAATGGGGCTCTACGGTCTTTTTAAATTGCCCAGTCATATTGGCCTATTTTCACACAAAGGCGTGTTTGGATTGCGAAAAAGATAAAAGAAAGTGTGAGAAATATATATTTTTCTTATATTTTTCATTCGTTTGATTTATAAGAAAATATGAGAAAAATAAATTTATTTTCCTCCATGGTTGAAAACCTCTTTACAATCATTTTCCCACAAAAAAAAAAGAAAATGGGATAAAGTGAGAATGATGGTATGTAATGTTTTCTTAGTTTCTAACCAAACAAACGATAGAAAATGGTAAGATTTTTTTTTTCTTTTACCATCTCACATCCATTATCTTTTATTTTCTCAATTTCCAAACTGACTTCAATAAAAAACTCAACTAATCTACGGGCCATTTTATCGTGTAATTTTTGTAAAAGCCCATAAGGCAAGCTCACCTTAATGGAGATATAATTACACAAACATGTTTGTAAAAGCCAAAAGAGACAAATGCAATGAGGCGTCAATGTTGATCCAAGTATATGGGGAAGCGTCGAAATTAAATGAAAATCAATTAGAAGATTAAGTTGTAAGGCTTGATTGGAAGATCCAATCACATAAATTTTGCAACTATAATCCATGTGTAAAGTATACCAATCCGACCTAAGGTACAAAATAATAATGGGTTTAAGTTATCACATCAAATCAAGCCTTAAACGATATTGAAGATTTATACTTCATTGTTATTAATAAATCGAATCTTATCACTGTTGACAATAGATATAAGACTAACTTTTAGGGTTTTATATAAATGGTCGCTAAAAGACTTTTTACATGAATAAGTGTTTGTATATATGTCACTGCCTTATTGGGTCTTACACCTTTATTAGTTATAGGTCCAACACTGATTTGGATTAGTTAAAAATAATAGCTTCATATTTCTTTCAAAGATGAGTAATGTCTTTGTGTAAATATAAATTTTAAGTTTTTTTAAAAATGATTTGTCATTTTGAGATAAAAACCAACCCTCACACTTTCACCTTTTTCTTTTCTTTTTATTTCTTTTTCTTTTTTTATTTTTTTTCTTTTTCTCCATTTTCAAGTCGATAGTTACTTAAACTAAACAAATATTCAAACTAATGATGTTTCATATTTCAATAGAATTGACAGTTTGTAAAGACTTAGTTTTGGTTATTATAATAAGTGCATTTAATTCTCGTTGCTTTTAGTGGAAACTCAATTTTAACTTCTGAATTTTAGCTTTTATTTTCAATCCCTAGAATCTATATTATTATTATTATTTGTCTACTCAATATAATAAAGTAAAATACTCTTTTGCTAGTTTTTCAAAATTGTTCTTGAATTTATATAATTTTAAGGAGTTGGCTTTAATTAATTAGGAGTTGATCTTGCCTATTATATATTAGTTCTAATATACTCTTATTAATAAAAAGACAATTCAATACGAGCTTTTAATTAAAAGTAGGAAATTTAATTAATTAAAATATAACAAAAATAAAAAATAAAATTATTATAATTTATCTGTCTATTTAATCATAATTTATCTTTAAATTCATATATATTTAATATATTAAATTATTATAGATTATTTTATTATTCAATAAAAATTTATTTATAAAACTAAAATTTTAATATAAATTATGCATGACACAATATCTTATATATTATAATTAAAATCTTATTATCAACCTTTCTAATCTTCATTTTTATTCCTTAACAGGTAAATTTCAGCTGCATCAAAGCAACGTTTTGCAAAAAGAAATTCTTATTTTATTATATTAAATATATTTTGTTACGTGTGTTCGCGCGACATATGTCGGCCTAGCTAGGAGATCTATATGTAACTCATAAATACGTTGTAGTGTGTGGTCCTCTTCCTGTAAGACCTAGGAGAGCAGCGGGTAGCCTGGGACGTCTCTTCCCCAGAGACAGACTTCTCTCTCCACTCTTATTGCGAGGAACAAGGCTTATATAGAACCTTCAAGAGTATGTACGATCAAGTATCCTACGAAATGATTCTTTCGTGTTTTGCCGCTTCCTGTTTGCATAGTACGAATTGTCTACACTGGGTACAAGATGGACACTTGTTTGTGATTGAGGAGGTTTGTGGCCTTTGCTTTGGAAGGAAATATCTGCTCTTTGATTAGCGTGTCGGAGGTTCGAGAGAAAATACTGCACTGCATTGCTGCTTGTTTTGGTCATTGACACCGAAAGAAGGCCTAGCCTGGCATATATTGAATCACGTCCATGCACACAATTATTGAAGCTTGGCCGGATTTGATCTGCATGTAGTCCAACGGAGAACTGGATTGGTCATGTCGAGTATCAATAACCACATGAATAAAAATAAATAAACAAATACTACATGGATTATGACTGCTGAAATTTTTTGGAAACTGATTCCTTAAAGAGGTCAAGAAGTATTTGTCTGTTTTTTTTTTTTTTTTTTATAATGTTAGAACAAAACTTTGTTCGTTTTGCCAAATTGTTGCCATTCTTCGTATCTTATAAGATATTCTAACAACCACATCAAATAAAAGAAAACATCAAATCACTGAAGGCTTTCATAAAATATACTACACAAAAATATAGCATCAGTGATGACCTAAAATTTGTCACTGAAGTTCTAAATTTATCTTAAAACATATCGCTCAAATTTCTTTTCAATTGCCTTCGTATCAGTAACGGATGTTATCGTCACTACGTCACTTTTGATGCATGCCTCAGTTTCTTTCGGGGTGAAAACTAGTCGAGTCGAGCCGAGGAAAGATGTGTTTAAATTTAACTTGATATAAAACGAGTCAAGCTGAGCCGAGCTTTGATGTAAATATATCGAGCCGAGCTTGTCTAAAATTTATAGTATTTAGGCTTGGCTCGTATTTTATTCGCTATATTTTCAAGTCAAGCTCGAGTCAAACGAATATTTATGCTTGGTTTGTAGTCGACCTATATAAAATCAAAATTTTCTTTCCAATATTATATAATTTCAATGTGATCTCAATAGTATTTACGAGCCGAATTGAGCCGAATATTTTTCCGAATTTAAACACATCGGATTCGAGTTTTGAGCTAAGTCAAGTTGAACACTCCTTAAGCTCAAACTATGTTTGTTGTTAGGGGTGTAAACGAGCTAAGCTTGCGTTCGGTTCGGTTTGCGCTCGTTAATTTTGTCCTCGAAAAAATACTCGGTTCAAAATAGATAAACTTGTTGAACAACAAACAGAGCTTGAGCTAAGGAGTGTTCGGCTCGGCTTAATTCGAAACTCGAACTTGATATGTTCAAATTCGAAAAAATGTTCGGCTCGACTCGGCTGGTAAATACTATTAAGGCCACATTAAACTTATATAGTGTTGGAAAGAAAATTTTAATCTTATATAAGTCGAGTACAAACTAAGCACAAACATTCGCTCGACTGGAACTCGACTTAAGCTCGGCTTGAAAACATAGCGAGCCAAACACGAACCAAGCTCAAACACTATAAATTTTAAACAAGCTCGGCTCGGCTCGGTTACATCAAAGCTTGGTTCGTTTATATTAAAGCTCGGCTCGGTTCGTTTTATATCAAGCCAAATTCAAACACACCCCTATTCGTTGTTCATTGAGCTTATCCATTTCGAGCTGAGTATTTGTTCGAGCACAAAATTAACGAGCACGAGCCGAGTTGAGCTGAGCTAAACGCATAAAGCTTGTGAGCAGGCTTAACTTGTTTACACCCCCTAGTTTATTGTAAACAGAAACAAGAGTTTCTAAATTCAAGGCCCAATTTAGGAAATCCCCCCGTTTAGAATCAAATGGGAAAAGAAACCCATTTCAAGCTAATCTAATATTAAATAGATTGTTTAATGCCAACTTAGGCTATTATAATAAGTATTAGCCTATTTTAGAAAATCCCCGGCGCTGTTTTTTTTTAAAGATATTGTCGGCCATCGCAACGAAATCTCACTATTTCTAGCTGTATCTTGTTGCCAGTAGGGATGTAAACAAGCCAAACCTACTCACAAACATTTTACATTCAGCTGGATTTGGCTTGAACTCGTGCTCGTTAATTTTGTGCTCGAAAAAATACTCGGCTCGAAATAAATAGCTCGTTGAACAAAAAATATAGCTTGATCTAAAGAGAGTTTGGTTCGGCTTGGCTTGAAACTCAATCTCAATGTGCTCAAAATCGAAAAATACTCTGTTTGACTCGGCTCGTCAATACAATTGAGGTCATATTGAACTTATATAATGTTAGAATTTTTTTTTCATTTTATATAGGTCGAGCACGAGCAAAGCACAAACTGTAAAACCCACGATTCGAGTTAGGGTTTTATATTTAGAACCGGTCGGTTGGATCGTTATTTTCGAATCGAGAATGTTTCAGAACTCGTGTACTGAGCCGACGTCAGTCGCGTGTATGACCTTTGAGGGGTCATGTGTACCCAAATATATGATGATAACGTCATGAATACAGTAGAAAAGAATGAGTTATCAGAATATATAAGAGTATGCAGTACAATTTTTATTATTATGTAGTTTGATCGTAAAAATAGTTTTAGGCTGTTTATTGTGTTAGGACGCATTACGAGTAGTTTGGGCGGGTTGATAGTTATAGAGCATGTCATTTAGAAATTTTGATGTTTATTTTATTTTCTATGATTTTTTCCGATTTTTTGGATTTTGTTTAGAATTTATTTCGATTTAGATATTATTCTTGACTTGAGCCAGATACGAGTCAAAGTAATATTTACAAGTTTGCCATTGAGCTGTTTTTTTTCCTTCCGACGTTTGTCTCCTTTTCCAAAAGCCTTAGCCTTTCTTTCCCCTCGCCACCGCCACCGTTGTCGGTGGTGCCCGGCCGCCGACCGACGCCGCTCCGCCCCACGACGGCGTCGTCGTGCCGCCCCGACCAGGCCCTACCACCACCTGGCCGCCACGACATCAGAATCGCCGCGCCTAGCGCCGCGGCCGCACCGCATTCGCGAGCCGATTCCGCCACCGACGACTGTCGTCGTCTCCGTCCAGTGGCCGTCTCGGCATCACCGACCACCCAGCGACCGTCCCCGACCAGAATCAGAGCCGATCGCCGCCCAGGCCGGCCGAATCGAGTCACCCACCGGCCACGCCTGTTTTTGTCATTTTTCGGCGACCCGCCGCCTCCGTCTGCCACGCCGACGCCACAGATGTGTCGGGCTTGCCGAGACGGTTCCGATGGTACCCAACACGACCACTATCCGGCCAATAGACGCTGCTAGCAACTGTCGCTGGAAAATAGTCGGAAAGTTGCCAGAAAACCACTTGAGTTGCCTGGGAACCGCCGAAACTCGCCGGAAAACCAGATTGCTGGAATTTGCCGGATCTTTCGCGGAGTTCACCCAATCGAACCCGATTGAGCTTCGGACGCCATCGAGCGCAGAATTCGAGGTTCGAGACGCACACGCACGTCGAAAATCTAGCCGTTGCCGATTGCCGATGACGCAATGTATAATTACCTCTAAGTTTATTATCTACGATTGATAATTATTTGACAGCATGCTAGGGTTGGGTAATTGATATGATAAATGCTTAAATGTGAATAAAACAATGAATTACACGATGTAATTAATGTATAATTACTGATGAGATGATAAGTAACATGGTTAGATGAATTGTGAAATGTGAAATATGAATAGAATGCACAGGTGGGTTGAGACCCAAGATTCAAAGAGAATGACACACACAGTGTAAATTAGAATTCTGGGTGAATACAAATATCTGATATATGCTTATATATTTGTATATGTATATTTGACAAGGTGGCCTCTAATGTCATTTTTAAGGGAAATTTTATCCGTTATATTTTAGAATTTTCATTAATTTTTATCGTAATTGTATTGGTGTGTAATTTAATTTACTTATCATCCATGTAGTATCTTGCTAAGGTTTTACGCATTCATACATATATGATAGGTCGTATCTTCATCTTAAGACGCCGAGATGGGATCTGTACGAGTTGGGTTCGGGTTAGCCGACCTAACCGGGGCCGTAACATGCCAGTTCGGTTCACGAACGTGAATCGGATTTGGGGTGTTACACAAACATTCGCTCGACTCAAGCTCGGCTCGAAAATATAACGAGCCAAACACCAACTAAGTTCAAACATTAATAATTTTGGATGAGCTCGACTAGACCCATAATATATCAAAGTTCGTTAATCATTCAAACAATATCAAACATGCTTGCCAAAAATTAAACTAATGGCTCGTTTACACCCCTAGTTGCCAATAGCCATAATGACTACTAACAATAATTTTTTATAAAAATAAAAGCGACAATTAATCCACCTCTAATTCCAGATCCGACAACCTTTTTTTATAGATTTGATTTAAGCTGCTCTTCTAATAGGAAGACTTCGATTAATATAGGGAAAATACTCTCTAAAACATAGTTGATGGTAACTTCTCTTTTATATATATATATATATATATATATATATATATATATATATATATATATATTTGTATATGTTGTTTTGACAAGGTGGCCTCTAATTACACTTTTAGGGGAGACTCTGTCCATTTTATTTCAATAATTTTGTCAATTTTATTGTAATTGTTGTTGGTGTGTAAATTGATTTTTATGTCATTCATATAGTAGTATGTTAGGGTTTTGTTCCATGCATAGCGATTAATATCTTCATCTTAAAACGCCGAGAGTAAATCTGCACGAGTTGGGTTTGGGTTAGCCGACCTAATCAGGATAGTGACATTCCGGTTCGGTTCGCGAGCGTGAATTGGATTTGGGGTGTTACACTATGCACCATAAAAGTAATCAAGATCATCAATATTCCAAAGAAAGGAATCAAAGAAATCAAAATTGAAGAAAGGAATGAAGTGTTGAAGAGTTCAATAGTTCAGTTTGAGTTCTAACAGGACTTCAACAATCAAGCTAGGACGTGCAGGCCAAGGAAGATGGAGCTTCAACCCTCGATTGACCTTTGGTTAGTGTCTTGACAACCAAAGAACTTAGACTTGATGAAAAGTTGTGCATAAATTGACCCTCAATTGACTTCAATTGAGGGTTTGGCAGTCGAAGATGGTTATCACCTAGGGCTAATGTAGCACAGTAGATTCTGAAGTTGAGGAAACTTTGATCATATTTGGTTACAGGTTTGGTGCAAGTGACATGACTAGTTTTAAATGAATGTTCACATGGCATTTGTTCAATCGTTTTGCAGTTGATCATTATGAAAAGATTGTCAAAACTAGCAGTTGGAAAAAGCTAAAAGAGGAGTCCTCAACAGCTAATATTTTGGGAGACGCTATGGAAACTTATAAATAGGGTTTTGATGGGAGTGTTTTGACATATCTTGGATGATAAAAAACGCCAAGACTCTCTTGGATCAATTTGGAAAGCTTAAGCTTATGTTAGGATTGACTTTATCTATTCGTTTGTATTCATAGGTGTAAATTGTGTATTCAATGAAAGATTAGTGTATGTGAGGCTTGACTTAAATGTTTGAGCTTGTTTTGTAAACTTTCAAGGTGTTGAGAATATGTGAGCATCTTGTTTAGAGGAGAAGGGTTCTTGGAGAGAGGATACTCCCATGGTTTAAGGTGTGAGTTTGTGAAGGGAGGTGTAGATTCAAATTGGTATTCCTCCAAGGGTGTTTGGAATTTGGTTGTAAAACTCTTGCGCACTTTGGAGATGCTTAGAAAGAAGGCTTGTAGCTTGCAAACTTTCTTGGCATTCGGCGCCGGAAAAAATAGGCTTGTTGGAGGTTTCTAAGGGTTAGGAGTGCAAACTTCCTTGTGTGTGCAAGGTTCCTTGACACTTGGTGCCGCTGAAGGATGTTTTACTATAACATGTAAGTTGTACAAGTGTAAAGGTCCAACCCAGTTATTGTAAATTGGTGGGCTTAGTCATTTCTTTGAAAATAATTAATCAAATTAAAAATTTAAGTACATCCTCATTAATTTATTATATATTATGCCCTATTAGGCATTGGATGTCAGACTAACTTAACCTTTTTGTAGGATTTTACATTCCACCAACCTTAAAGAAATTACATCTTTGGAATACCTCACTATTAACATAATATCATCCATCTAACATGGTCCTAGTTTGCCCTGATGCCACCTATAAAGGCTCAACCCAAATATTGGAAACTAATGGGTTTCGTCATGTATTGAAAAGTGATTAATTAAGTTAGAGATCTTAAGCATATCCCCATAAATATATTAGGTCTTGCCACAGTAAGCATTAGATGTATTACAAGTATGGTTGTTATAGTGAAGCTATGAAGACTCGCCAAAGACTTGGTGAGCTAAAAGAGAGGAGTAATAGCTAGAACCTCTTTAAAAATTATTTATATCTTCTCTCTTCTCTTTTCTGTTTGTGTGCTTATTTTTAATTAGACTCATTTATTTTAGCATACTTCATTTAAGCCTATTGTTTTTGACTTATTCCTTTTAGGGTGCTACGTAAATTAAGTTCAAAGTCACCTTACTATTTGTATGGTTTGACAAGTTTAATAGTATTAGTAGCTTTGTCGAATTAATTTTGTGTTGCCACAAACACTACATTATTTTGGGTTCATTATATTGCATTATTTATTATTAAGTTGTACTTATTTCAACTATCTATTTTTATTACCCTTTAATTGTGCTTAAATTGTTTCTGCTATTTATTATTCACTTGTGATCTTTATAAAGTTTTAATATTTGTGAGGATCTAACTATTTGTGATAAGTATTTGTAGTTAGTTATCTCTCCCTTTATGTATGTGCCTTCAACATGTATTTTATTGGTTTTATTTAAGTTATAACACAAATTATCTTGGAAGGGCCTATGTACTAGTTATTGTATCTATTAGGAACTCATCTTTGTTATTAGTTGTAGTTAGGGTTGTAAACGGCTCAGTTATGGCTCAGAGAATACCATTAACCATTTTTCATACTATTAACTATAATTAAATTGTTAACCGAATTTACGATGTTCTATCATAATTAAATTTTAACTAATTTTTATCGGTTAAATGGTTAAAATTTGGTTATTTTACACTATTTTATTTAACGCATCTACCAATGAATAATATATATAAGGTATAAAATAAAAAAAATAATCGTTAAAAATTGCCTCACTCAAAATATATAATATTTCGAATGGTAAAAAGTGTGACAGGGCAACCTTACCTGGCTTTTATGGACGCTACATACAAGTTAGTTGTCCGATCAACGTCAAACCAACCGTCAACATAAAACTCCAAATTTGCCCTCGGCACGAGCCAAAACCAATCGGCAATTATTACCCAATCCACACCTATCATTGTTATCTTCTCCAACCATAGTTTCCACTTATCCCCTTTACTATCTTTTCCCCCTTATCTCCTTCGTTCTCCTCTCTTGTTGTCTCAGATAAATCTCCAAAATGATGGATTTTACACAAAAAAAGTTGACAGATCTCAGATCAGATAGTCGAAGGGTACATTTTTTAGGGTAAAACAACAAGTGTTCTTGCCTTCGTTTTTCCTGTAGCAACAAGAGGAGCTCCCAAGCACCCTAATCACTGTCATATCCCAGTTTTTCCACTTTCATAATAAATCGATGCATGCGTACCACAATCAGCGGGGAATATCTAATATATTATATCAAGATCATGCTAAATTTCTTCACAAAACCAAGGGTACTTTTCTTTCCAATTTTCTCTTCGCTGTATACCTTTGATTGCAATCCCAGGTCACAAACAAAAAAGGAAGAATTAGAAAATAAATGGGTTGGAATTAGCAGCATCAGCCTATGAATGAAGTATAAGAAAAGGCAAAAGAGGTTTTGGAGAACAGATCGGAATGGCCGTCGAAAGCGTACGATTGGAAAGATAAAATTATATCTTAAACAATCTAATTTTATATTAGTCGTAGGATCTTACCGTAAGGTCAAAATAGTAGTACACTTATATAAATTAAAAGGGTTAAGTTATACTCGCCAATAAAATAAATTGATATTATAATCCTAACAAAAAGAGATTTTAACGTCTTAAGCTCCGACATTACAACAATTATTTTCAAAACATGCTTTAAATTAACAAAATAAGTCCATATGTATAAGTTGAGGCTAGGGCTTCAGAGACAAAACTTAAATTTAAGATATAAAATGAGGTCTGAAGTGAGTGGCATTCAAATTCAACGTGGAAAAACTTTGGGCTTTATTATTTATTTATATTCTCTAATATAATTTAAGATAAAAATAGTTTTAAGTGATTATACAATTGAACATTGTATCGCTCATCAAGCATGGGCTAAATAATTTATTTGTGTACAAAATTATAAGACTAATATCTAAACTAACATTACTGTATAAAACTTTTTATTATTTTTTTAAAAATTAAAATATAATAAATATAGAAAATATTTTTTTTAATACAAGGTATCTGATCTGTAGTGGAGTCATCAAATAGAATTGTATTTGTGTAGGGGAGTCGAAGTTGATTAAAAAAAAAATCGAAGGTAACATCGAAGGGATTTCGAGCTTGACGGAGCTCTCTTGCCCGTTGAGTGGGAAAATTTTGGTCGGTAGGAGCAACATGAAGTTGAAAGCCATCAAGTCGGGCAACCGGCGGCCGACTGTCGCCTTCCTCGCTGCCCTCGCCGTTTTCGTCTGCCTCGCTCTACTCTCCATCCTATCCTCCCTCTTCGCCGCCGGTACCTTTACTTCTTCACCCTTTCTCGCCTCTCATTTGCCGCCCTTCTCTTAACAGTAGCCCATTCACCCCTTGCAGGGAACAGCAGGCTTGACGTGAGCAGGGAACATCTTTCCACTCTTACCGATTTTCAGTCCCGGGTTCAACAATGCGTTGTAAGGCTCATTTCTATTGGCTTACATCTATGCTGCTTTTATTCTACAGCTCTTTTATATTTTGGTATAAACATTCTTGTATTGTAGTTTGTTATAAGGTGATTTGATGTCATCGCTGCGTTGGAACTATGTACTCATAAAGACTTCCTTTTTACTATAAAGTTAGTTTCACGAATGTAATGTAGCTTGAAAAGTGACAGAACTAGTGGGTTTTTGAGCTATTTGTGCTCGTTGAGTGCGACGCTGATGTGGTGTATTGACAAATGTAATGGCAGGCAAACAGGGGGCTTGGACTCACTGCACATGTCATTGACCACTGCAAATTGGTTCTCAAGTTTCCACAAGGCACAAATAGCACTTGGGTAGCTTATTCTGTGAATATTATCAGTATCTGCTGAATTTCTTCTTCCTCTTCTTCCTCTTCTTCCACCTAATACACGAAGGATATTGGGGACATGAATCCTAATCTAGGATCCATGCAATTATAGTTATCTTCTGAACGTGTAATGATAATTTTTTTGAGATTTATTAGAGTTTTCCTGCTTATTTTTTATCGTTTATGCAGTACAATGCACAGTTCAAAATCTTTGAGCCACTCGAGTATCAGTACGATGTTTGTGAGGCCATTATTTTATGGGAACAGGTTAAACTTAGAAGCTTTCTTTTGGCTCTTTTTGTGGATGCATCATGGTGTTTTGCAGTTGTCAAATTTGTTTTTTTTTTTTGAATGATACCAGTATCGGAATACAACAACAGTCCTAACGAGGGAGTATCTTGATGCTCGGCCAAATGGATGGCTAGAATATTCTGCAAAGAGAATTGCACAATTGTATGATGCTTGAAACTCAGTTGATACTTGCTTTTGATGTTTTTGCATCAAGGTCAATAGTGATCGATTAACTTCGCAATTTTACTATGGTAGGGGAGCAGACAAGTGCTATAATCGAAGTCTCTGTGAGGAGTACTTAAATCTACTTTTGCCATCTAAACCACCTTTTTATCCTCGTCAGTTTGAGAGGTGTGCAGTAGTTGGAAATTCTGGGGATCTTCTTAAAACAGAGTTTGGAACCGAAATTGACGGCCATAATGCTGTTTTCCGAGAAAATGAAGCTCCTGTCAATCAGGTTTTTTACCATCCTTCATGCATCAATTCTTATTGACGATAGATAGTTATATCAGCCAAAGGATATATATTTGTTTATTCAACATGTCTTTTGGAATTTTGATATATGAAAGACTTTGAAAATTGTTATGAAGATTTTAACTTTTACATTTTCTTTTCAAATAACTCTTTTGAACTTTGCAGACACCATAAATGACTTTATGCTCACATTTACGGTTTCTTTTTTTTTTTATATTTTGCATCTCCAGAAATGGAAATATCAATCCATGTAAGAGATTTAACTATACAATTTTGGTTGGAAACTCATGTTTTGTGCGCTATACCTGTTTCTTGCTCTTATGTAGTTATGTTCTAACAATTAAATCAAACCATGAAAACTTGGGAGACTGCAAATTTATTATCATCTATGTCCTGACTGCATTATAGAGCAAAAATGATAGAAAAGGCATAAAATTTTGCTCCAATAATTATCTAAATTTTATGGTTTTTGTTGTTGATATTTTTCTTTGTGTGATAATGTTTGTGCCTGTGCAAATTTCAGGTCAGGAATTTTCATGATCCTATCTGGTTTAGTTTTTCTGGCTTGTGAGTGAAATCTCTACTCAGGAATGTTGAATAAATTGTTAAAGTGGAATATTATTCTTCATTTAATACAGAAATATGCAAAATATGTGGGCCTGAAGCGGGACTTCCGTCTTGTAGTTAGAGGTGCAGCGCGTAATATGGTTGCTATTCTCAAGGGCTCAGGTGAAGCACAAGTTTTTATTTTTTATGATCATACATTGTTTGGTTGTTTTACTTTGGCATGCAATTTGATCTTTTGTCAATATGGGAGCTACATGCAATGCTTATCATTAATGGGAATTAAAATATGCAATTTTTCTATCCTTAACATTCTACCTTAGAATATTGAAAGTTTATTATGTGGCACTTGGCTTTGAAAAAGATACATTGTTATACTGTTTAAGTCAATATCTGAATCAACATTGATAAAAAAGGAACCAATTGATAAGAAGCAATAAAAAAGGACCTGGCATTTTTAACTCCAGATTTGTTGGATACTTATTACGTAAACTTCTCCAAAATCAATCAGACCAAGTGCATGATTGAGATGCTAAGTAATGGCCCTTAAGTATCTTGATCAACTATTATAGGTTCTAGCAACAAAAAATATAATGCCTATCATTGTGTGCAACTGGCGTATGTGCAGATTTCATATTGTGATATCCTACTCTCTGAAATTGAAAGGTTGTGATGAGGCACTTCAATTTTTAAAAGGATACAATGGTGTAAAACTTATTTTTAATATAAAAGAAGCAATATGGAAGAATAATGCCTTTTGGACTTCAGGGCTGTTGAGCACTCATCGATTTAAAATTAATTCCATTAAGAGTTTGATTATTCTATGATAGTGTTGCTTCTTTTGTAATTTGAGAAAGTGTTAGGTTGCTGCAACTAAGATGATGGTATTATCCTAAATAGTCTATAAATCAGATTCATATTTAAATGTATGGAAGAGGTTATCAATGAAGTGTAAAAAAAGAATCCGCAAGACTATAATACTGACCATAAATATTTGGTATCAAGTGGATGTAAACGAAGTTCTTGATAAAGTATGTAGTTTATATGATAAAGGGTTAGAATTTATTTATGTTGGAAGCTTTAATGCTCCTTTATTACACTATATTTGGTTGAATTATGAACGGATTTTCTACAATTATATCGACTATTTAGAATTAATTGTGGAATGATGACACACGTAATGCTATTGTTCCCATGCCGTCTTTGCAACCTATTGTTGATGAGGAACATGAGGAAGAAACCTATTTGAGAAGGGCTGAACACTAAACATATGAAGGTTTGCGTAAGAGAACATAAACATAAGAAGTTTCCCAAGATAAGCTCTTAGATGTTTATGTTTTAGTTTTTGTTTAAGTATTATGCATTAAGGGTATTTTGGTCAGTTATTGATTATGCTTTATGATGACATCTTAGTAGAAGGGTATATTAGTTATTATTATTTTGTTTAATCTAGGCTTATGTCTTATTTAGGGTCATCGTGTATTATTATTATGATGGATGAAAAGAGAATAAAAAAGTTTAGTTTTACTCCACCTCTCTCTTTTTTCTCCTTCTTTCTCCTATTTCTTTGTTGCTATCTCTAGCTTGCCTAAGGCTTGGGATTACAGGAAATTGGATTTTGTCGTTGAACTCTTTCTTCCTAATTGTTTAGAGGACAAAAGTATCCATCATAGAAGGGGGAGCCTTAGTGCAGCTAGTAAGAGTCTGCCATGTGACATGATCATTGGTTTGAGTCCCTCTTGTAAAATGCAAGGTAGAATGTTACAATAGATGCTTTGTAGTTTAACCCTCCCCCAAGTCCCCCGCATGGGGGATCCTCTTTAAGGACATTACAATAGATACTTTGTAGTTTAACCCTCCCCCAAGTCCCACACGTGGGGGAACCTCTTTACACTGGGCCACGCTCTTCTTGATAAAGACATGAATCCTAAACTAACGTCTACGTAATTAAAAACAACAAACTTTTGAAGGCCTGATGCTCTTACCGATGCCACCCTACTCCTTCACAAGCATTGATGGAGTTTCGTGGAGGTAACAAAATGAAAAGAATACAAACTTTTGTCATCCAACTTTGATTGCTTTCTTGGAGGTGGCAGGTGCTAGAATATAGATTTTACATTGTTCAAAAACATTAAGTTGTGATGGTAATATCCAACAATGCTATCAAGACACTCATCCCAAAAAAACAAATGCTATCAAGACTACTGCTGAAAGCCAGTTACAAAATCTGGTTAATCAAATTGAACAAATATCAATAAGTGAGGCAAGTTAATGTAATAAAACATTTTCTACACCCTAAGAGTGAGGTTTTGAGATTCCCAAAAATTAGTTTTTTATCTAATACTTACGATGATAAGATATATTAGTGAGGTGTGCTTATAAATCTTCGATTTAGAATAACAATTTTGAAGGAATGATTTAGGCGCATTAGTTTGCACTGGGGTGAAGTCATTATAAATGCTAGTAGAGCCGACCCAAAATTATATTAGATGGTGGCTGGACTAGACGTGGGCTAAGCTGTTAGGTCCATGGGCTGAAGGTAAGAATTATGAGGATGGAATTTTTTATGGTGGGCAGATTGTGATATCTACCAAATTAGTCTTACATATAATACTTTATTGGGGTAAGTTCTATTATATTAATGAGGATGTGCATACAAATCTTCAACTTGATTATCCATTTTTGAAGAAATGACTTAAGCCCTTTAGTTTACACTTAGGCCAAGTTGTTATAGTGATGCTAGTGAAATTAGGCTTCAGAAATTAATTGGTGAAGTAAAGACTATTATTGCTATTCCTCAAACTATCTCAAGTACCAGTTTGGACTAAACTCTAGAGACAAACCTTTTGGATGTGAGATGAGTTAGCTGTTGGAAATTTACCATAAGAATGATGTTCAGAGTTTGCAAGAACGATGTTCAATTCCAATGGGCCCTCCATTGTGTGATAGTTCTTTCGTACTTCAATAGAAAGAAGACCATTGGTTTATGAGGCAGATTGTTCATTTTTGGACATTCCCTTTGCTGCCAAATTTGTATGCAGCTTGCCCTTTTAGTCGTGGGGAGGTTTGCCAATGATTCTCACTATTAAGTCACCTGGTAACTTTCAAATTTTGTTCATATATCTTAGTGTTTTCGTTCATGAGTTATATCTTTCTGGTCATAATCATTTTTACAAAGTCGAGATATGATGATTTCTGGCATATAGTTAACATATGTGGGATAAGTATGGCAGGTTGTAGAAGTGTTCTGCATTTCTCCTTCTAAGCTTGGAAACTTAATTTTTGGTAAATGCCATGCAAATTTCTCTTCTACTATCAACTTATTCATCAGCTAAAGCATTCTAGCCAATCAGTGAAACTGTTTGTTAAATTATTGCATATCATTTTTCAATATATTTCTGTTAGGCAAAAGGTGGTGTTCTCATTGCTTTTGATCTACTTGTTTTGTAGATGATGAAGTACTCATAATAAAAAGTTTGACTCACAAAGATTTTAATGCAATGATAAAGGTAATGATAATTCTGCTAAGATTAGTTTATATTATGTTATTTTTAGAAGCTCTAGACGTTTCACTCTTTCTTTGTAAATGTTCAATTTTAATCTTGAACGAATGTAAATACAGACCCTTCCAAATCCAGTTTATCTATTTCAAGGAATTGTGCTGAGAAGAGGAGCGAAGGGAACTGGAATGAAATCCATTGAGCTAGCACTTTCCATGTGTGACATTGTTGACATATATGGTTTCACTGTGGACCCTGGTTATACAGAGTGGTTAGTTCATTGATTCTTTTATTTTCAGGCGTTGGTGGTGGTTTGTTTCGCCTTTCTATTTATTCAGTTTAAATTTTCTACTATTAATAAGGGATACGTTAATGCATAGGTTGCTTATGACTTGCTTGGATCGGAGATGATTCTATAGAGATACTAGCCATTTCTTGTGTTGAAAATCAGTCATACTTCACCATCAATACTTTAGGAGTTTTATAGAGCTGAAGTAGTTACAACTAACCCCTAATTTCTAGGGATAGGATATACAGAGTGTGATTTAAAATTTAAACTCCTCAATATCTAATAACAGGTCAACACGACCTATAGATCACATACTAAACTGTACAACTTATGTAACACATAAATTCGAAACATTCTAACATCTTGGTTTGGGATGGTGTTCATATCCCTCTGAAGTTCATGTTTTACTATCACAATCATTTATTTTTTTATTTTTTTGGGTAAACTTGACAAGATCTTGGAAAGATTTGGTCTTGAATTGGGTCAGAAAATGGCCCTAATATCTTAAAAGAAAGCACTTGCTCATTCTTGCTTTAGGTAGTTAACACGTGACATTTGCTTGTCTTAATACTACTTTTGCCAAAATTCTCTTGCCTTACAACTGAATTTCTATGTAGGACCCGTTATTTTTCAACTCCTAGAAAAGGACATAATCCCCTGCAAGGAAGAGCCTACTATCAGCTCCTAGAATGCCTTGGTGTAAGAATCTGGTCTCATTTTGTTAACGCCAATGGGTAACAATTATTAAATTCACTATTGTTCCAAATTAGTTGCTGTAGGGTGATACCTCATGTGATTCATTCTGTCTTGCATCAGTAGTTTAGATGCTTGATTATGTTAGCCCTCTTTATTTTTTGGTCTGACTGCAAATTAGTAAGCTGAACTGGAAATCTTTAAGCGCTGTGATACCAAGTTAAACTGTACTTCCCTAGAGCTTAAGTTGTTTTTGGAGTTCCTACTACGGCAACTGACCAATTAAACTAAGACCCAGATTAAATTAAATAAAACAAATTAAATTATGCAAGTTAGATCCTGCTAGGTGCTATCTTGTTGGGGTCTGGGGGCATTTGCAGTTCTTAAAGAACATTGGTCTACTTTCTCGTTTTGGGTTTGTTTGCTTTCTATCAACATTAAGGAGAGAGCAAAGCTGCAAGATTTTTATATTGTTAGTACAGCAAGCACTACCTTAGTGTTGTTTGGTTATTCGAGGACCATTTTTCTCACATAAAATTTTGCTGTTGGAATTATATTTTCTTTGAAATCGTCTACGGATATCAAGGCATCTCTTTTTCTTAGATCTGTTAGAAAATACAAGCATTTTGGTTATAACTGTTCTGTTTTGGATGAAATTTGATGCAATGAAATGCTAAAGCTGGTTTGCTTAAATTGGGAGTCATTCATGAAGAATAAATTTTTCTTAGTTTGCTAGAATAATTATGGTATATTTACTGTGTTTACCTTTTCCAGGTAATTAGGATTCATTCACCTATGAGGTCCAAGAGAAAACAGGATTGGTCAGATGTGCCAAGTAAAGAAATAATAAATCGTGCCCATTCTGTTGCGGTACGCTTGAAGCATAATCAAGTCGGTCAACCTGCTCAATTAGGCCCTTTTGGGAGCTGTAAAGTGTGGGCTAGTGTCGGCCCAGAAGGGGCCGGTCCGATTTCAGGATCACCTGACATGAGTGATATTCGACAAAAGTCGAATTATAGCAAGTGGGAAGTCCTGCAGTTTAAGAATCTGAGGAAGGAGGCTCAAGAGCATTACATTCAGATGGGAGGTATTTCTGTGTACAAGATGGATGGAAATAAATTGGACGATCTCGTCTGTGTGAAGCATCCGCTACCATCTGCTCAGAGATGACGTTTATTTGATCTTTCTTAATATGAAGGTGGATACACGCTGATCAACACAAATGGGCATTCTGATAATCTGTTTTGATTAATCTCATGCTAATTTGTCAGTTAATTTAGGCGAAATAGTGGGCATTTGCAAGGTGCATGGTGCAAGATTAGGATGTGTTCTTCAATTTTTTGCGTAAAGATTCTGGATGTAGCACTTAATCTTTAACTGCCCAAGATTGGTAGACGAAGATTCTGAAGCTTGAGACATCCATAAATTGGCAGTGAGCTCGGCGATTTCAGATCCATACTTTGCTCGCTGGCACATTCTTTACCCCTTGGAGTCAAAGTAAAAAGAGACGTGGACGTGGGCGTCTTCTACAATCAAGCAGCAGTATCATGAAAGCATTTCAGATACACTACTATGCAGTTGTTTGGCTGATATCGTGAAATTTGTGATTGTTTCCTATCAATTCTTGCCGTATTATTTTTGTTTTTCTTTTTGGGTTGCATCCAGTTGTCAGCGGCGAGGTCCCTCACTCGAGTTCATTAAAACCCATACACTGACATACCCTACAACACGGGTACTATTTTCGTTGTCAAAAAAAAAAAAAAGATGATATTCGATATTCGTGTTTGTCATGAGCTTTTCATTTTTTAATACATATATTTCTACACGGTGTTCATATTTGATGGCAACAGCATGATTAGACCAACTGATGCTTGCATACTATTATTGAAAAAAAAAAATCGAACAGCCCATCCTTAGGGACCTGCACGTGCAGACCAGTAGCATTAGCCTTTGCTATTATAATAAACGACATCAAAGGCGCGCTTGTTGGGGGAACGATTAAGAAAAGCTTAGTCTATATAGCCTACATCTCCGGGAAGAGAATATATTCTCGTTCTTGTTGTTTCTTATATAAAAATTTTGTTGTTTGTTTGTTATATAAACTATGTTGGGGCTTGCGTGGTTAAAATCAGAGGGTACAGATTGTAAATCGTTGACAACGACAACACCTTCTTTGGTTGCCCCTCTATTGACTGCCACTCAACGTTGCTCTTCGTCGGTGGTCCACCGCTTCTTTGAAAGCTACCATACCCGGGCCAGGTATCTGACTTGGTTATTTGAACATTTGGTTGTGTCCTCATTCCTATCAAGCTTAAAATGGATTGTAAGTTCATCATTGATGGTCATTTTATTGAGGTCGTGGAAGAGGACGAGCTGGATGATGACAAAAGCTGCTAGTGATCGATAAATGATTGGAAATTTTTAGCCACGCCTCGGTTATGATTTTATTTCTAATTATTACATTCTATTTTATATAAATAATTATATAAAAATATATAAAATAATATATTTAAAGTATAATATCGAACTTTAAGTCAAATTAAAGTAAGTTAAACGGAGGTATGCTCATTTGACTTGAGGAGGAATAAAACTTCAATTCGAGGTAAATTTGTTGACCATCGAGCGAATTTGAGTTTGATTGAAGGAAATAGACTTCAACCTCGCATCAATTATACGTCAAATATTTTTTAAGTGCACAAAACGATTTTATTATTATGTAAAATTATCATTATGACATGGTTTTTAAGTAATTTCTTATATTTTATTTTATGTAAGTGACTATATAAAACCAAATAAAATATTGTCCTTAATGTATTATAACGAGCTTCAAGTCATGTTGAATCAAGCCAATCAGAGGCTGCTTGTATTTGCTAGATTTGAATACGAGTGAACTTCAGCTTGAGCTAAATTTTCTTGAACATCAAGTGAATTTGAACGAGATGTTAGTACCCCAAGCAAAGATGCCAATGTAAAACACCATCACTTGGTGGGCATGTATAGAGCTTGAAAAATAATCTTTGCAAGGGTAATTACCCAAATAAAATAACTCCATTATTTACTAAAGCAGAAAATAGACAATTTTCGTAGTTTGATTTTAGTTTAGGCAAGTAGTTAAAATTATTTTAGAAGAGTAGATTTTGTTATATGGGTAATTCTGCTAGTTGATTATTGTCAATTATGTGGTGTATTTTTCATAAGGATTATTTGAGGCATGTCTAAATATATGTCAAAATTATGTTAAGGGAAGGTGTGTTTTATCCTGACAGATATTTGAGCAACAAAATTGTGTTAGGGTTAGATACCACCCCGAATCCGGTTCACTTGAGAACTAGAAAGAAATATTACAATCAAATCAAGTCACATATAAATCGACTAATCTAAAATACTTGAACGAGAAAAATACCAAAGCAACCCTCTTGATGTATTGAAAAAGAAAGAAATCACTAAATGCACAACCAACACTCAACAGGAAAATGATGAATGAATCCATGCACCAAACTAACAAGAAATTGTGTGCAATGATATAACATGAGAATACCCAACATGCAACAATAACCAAAACATATATGGATAAAGAAGGGAATAAATTCAGCAAAATAAGTGTTGAAGCTGATGTGAATGTCTCATCGAGAGACATTCATGTCTCATCTGTTGATACAAAAGTTGGTTAGAGCATATATCACAATATATCAAATATTGTATATAATTATACATCAAACACACTCAAAAGCACAAAAAAAAACAATGGCGAGTTGAGCATAAGTATTTGTAGCAGGTATTTGTCCTTTTACTAAAGTTGATCTAACACACAGAAAAATAAGACCTACATATGTAGTAGAAAAAATATCAACAATGAATGTTACTAGTCCGGAAAATAGTTAATATAAACTAGCAAGTGAAAACTGACTTCTACAAAGAAGGAAAACCGATACATACACATATATTTCTAAGAGAATACTTAAAAGGTGTCTACTATAGAGCCATCATGTTGTAGACAAGATAGAACATGAACTAAACTAATGTTGTGCCACTCTCGGCAAAAATACCTCTCACGGCAATATCATATAATTGGTCTCACTCTCGAACAAAGTACATATCATAGGCCCTTTCCAAACTTCCATATAACACTTGGGTCAAAACATAAGAGCGAATACTATCAAGCAGTCGTCTTCAATACCTTCTGATACTACAAGTCTAGACATGCATTGTACAAAAAGATACTCGACTACTCCACACTTTCCCATGTGTGAAAAAGCTCAAGACGTAGAGATGTCAAAATACCTCGTAACTGGAACAACCCTCTCACTAATCCAGAGCCCGTTGTGACCTACATATGCGCTTGCTCATGGTATATACAAGGTCAAGTCCACCAATTCTTAGCTCACTGAAAACTCAATGAAAACTATATAAAGGGTTAGGTGGAGAATCATGTAAGTAGGCCCGAAGGCAACATGAGGTGGAACTAAGTTCAAAAACAATATGATGTATCTCATCCTTGCAAGTTATTAATCACAAAAGAAATAACGTCTATATAGCCCTCCGGTGTGGGCGGCGCTCTGGTTTGGGAAGGTCGTTGGGGGGTCAAGGATGTCGAGCCGACCACTCGATGGCGATGACGACGGAATCGACGACATGAGCTCATCACTAGGCGCGGCGATTACGGCATCGCGGTGGCCAGGTGGTGGCCGGGCCTGGTCGGGGTAGCACGGCGACGTTGCGTTGGTGGGCTAAGCGGCGTCATTCGGCGACTGGACGACGCCAGCAGCTGCGACAATGACCACTAAAGGGAGGGGTGACGGCTAGGGTTTTGGGTGGAGAGATGTGTCGGGGAAAGAAAAATTAGCTGGGCGGCATACTTGTAAATAAAACTTAACTCGACTATGAGTCGAGTGAGAATAATTATTAACTCGTAATAAATTCTAAAAAAATCCAAAAAAATCTGGAAAAAATTTGATAAAATAAAATAAACATAACAAGATCAAAATGACATGCTCTATAACTAATAACCGACCCCAACTGCCCGTAACACGTCCTAACACGATAAACGACCTAAAACTAATTCTACGATCAAATTGCATAATAATAATAATAATAATAATAATAATAATAATAATAATAATAAAATATACTACATACTTCCACATATTCTGATAACTCATTTTTTTTTTTGTATTCATGACGTTATCATCATATATTTCGGTACGCATGACCCTTCATACCTCATACACGCGATCAACGTCAGCTCAATACACGTGTTATGAAACAAACTCGACTCGAAATAGCAGTCGAACCGACTGGTTTTGAATATAAAAACCCTAACTCGAATCGTGGGTTTTCATCCAGATTGGTGAGAGAGTCGTTCCATTTTTTAGAGATCCAGATAAATCCATGCTCGGAGCTTCCTCACACTTAGAGTGGTGTGGAGTATATGAGTACTATTATGTACAGCGCATGTCTGGACATGTGGTATCAAGGGGTACTAAAGGCCCCTACCTGAGAGTATTCGGCATTTGTGCTCTAGGGCAAGAGAAATATGAAGGATTGGAAAGGGTTTAGGATAATGATTTTGTTTCTCGAGAGTGGAACTATACAATGAGAAATGCCAAGAGAAGCTTATTGCAAGTTAGTTTAGGATGGTATCTGGTCAGCATCTAGATGGTTCCTCAGTAGTAGCCCTTGAAGTGTTCAATAGAAGTATATGATTATTATATTTCACATGAGAGTCAACTCTCATTTGCTAGTTTGATATTTAATTATTTTTAGACCAATGACAATTGTTGCTAATATTTTTTTATTATCTATGTAGGTGAGGAACAAGAATATGACCTGTCTACTTCGGTAGAAGAGCAGTGACTACATAATGCACACACACTGACTCAGCACAATCTGTTTGATTTATTATACGATTATAATTATGATGTATCATGATGTGACATATTGTACTATACTAAAATTACTTAAAACTATTGAGAACGTTATAACAAATGTGATAGATGACAGAATGGGTCAAGACCTAATTTATGGATATGACTAAGAATATGACAAATGTGAACGTCAAGATGAACACATGGGTCAAGATCCAGATTATGTTATGATATTGTTGTGATAGCTTCGATATATTCTAAAATAAAAGTTTTATCTTATGTTGTTATGCATATATATATATATATATATATATATATATGCATAACAACATAAGATAA
>JAVDBV010000262.1:0-14470 GCA_032619315.1 Piper longum
TATATATATATAAAGTGTTGAGACATGATCCATTTTTTTAAATAGACAACCTTATCTACATGCTGGACCAGAAATTATCGTAAGCAATCATCAGCACCTTGTTCCGCCTCTATGTCAATGAGTAGCAACTAATAGGCGATATTTGGGAAATTAGTCCAGATCTCTCATCTTTTTCTCTTTATCCTTAAAAATAGAATAAAATACAAAAGAAAAAAGCTAATGGTATCAAAGATGAGAAAAAGGGGCTAAAAGTGAGAGGTGCCTTTTTTTTTGCTTAAAAAAGAACGGGTATAAACCAGGCACTTTTCTTTAGAAAAGAAAATCAAATTAGACTATTGAGCAAATCCCATTCACGAGCCCTTATGCGCTAAAAAAAATTAGAAACTCTAGACATTGCATAAGACACGTGTCGACATCGTTAAATATGGTCTCAGAATTCACGATTTGCAAGATTATGTCCATTTTACTTCCAATTAATGATTGGCCTCCTCTGGCATGAATATGTATACTTTTACACATGTAAAATTAAAATAGTTAGTTCTTTTTATTGGTTTAACGACAATTAGTGTTGGACTATTTATCTACAAATTTATAATATTTTGGAAAAAAATACAAATTAATAATATATATTTATAACCTCCTAGCCTTTAATTGTAAAGATATCACCAAGGAATCGACGATACCATATGTCAGTTTTTACTTTTTCTAAGACCATTAACTTACTCGCAAATATGAGACAAACTCATCTTAATCATCTAACTTCATATACTTGGACAGGGTTGAGTCAGGCCCCACTCAAGTTTCAAGAACTTCAAGAAATTCACATGGATTCAGATAGGCAGATGACAAAGCATGGTAAACAGGAAGGATAAAGTTCAAGCTCACTCAAATATACATACACCTTTCAAGTTGCAAGTACACCACAGTTCCAGTTCACAAAGAAGAAAGTTTCCTTTATTGAATCACAAATCAAAGAAGAATGATCACTTGAGAATAATCTTAGAAACATGCCAGACACGCTGGGCAACCCTGCCGATAAATAAACTTGATACGCTTTCACTTTCGCTGATTCTTTTCCGTCAAACAAAACGCGTCCAAAGTTGAGAAAAAGGGAGCACGAGCTTAGGGACAATACGAAGTGCGGCATCTTATGTTTCATAGTCGCCATCTCTCCATAATACGCAAATCCCAGTAGTAGCTACTCAAAATCAATCCACATTAACGTTGATTTTGAATGTAGAAACGCGTATTATCTAGAATTTAATAGTTAATTTAGATTCGTCTTTTACGTCGTTTTATTTTGTGTAGAGAGTGAGTTGCTAAAACCCAATTACCAAATAATCAAACGTGTCCTGTCCATCCGTCACATCCTTTAATAAGTAAAAAATCAGTACGTGTCAGCAAGTGCTGCAATCTTGCAGCTTTGATCATCTGAGATAACATTTTTCTTGACCAGGAACTTTCCTGGTGACTGTGGATCTAAAAGTATGCATATGTCGACGTTCATGGGATCTGTGGCTCATGGTTTTCATCAGATTGGATATACATTGTGTACAATTGTTACAGAGATATAAGATATCTTCCCAGAAACCTCGTGTTGATGAAATCAAGTGATCTCTAGAACGCTCTTAGTTCAACCTTGGCTTGATAGCTTGCCGTGTCTGGCTAAGCAATTCGCGGCTCGTATGAGTTCTACCTTGTCAACGAGAGGACTGAGTGCTACTGCCATCAGATCATACAAAGACGCACGTAACAGGAGTTGAAACAGTGGCAGAGATTGGACTTCCAAGTGAGAAATATTTGTCATGTATCTTTTGGTAAGTGACAGACAACCACATCCATCGACCGTCGTTTTAAATATTGATTTATGTTCTTTATACGATAAATCACTTACGCTTAATTTGTTGATAGAGTTGCTGCAAAAGTAATAATAAGATACGTATATTCATTGATAAGGGAAGTTTCATGGCAAAAGATGGGAGTGAGTGCCAGTCAAGGAATTCACACACCCATTTCTGGGAAGTCTGGTTGAAAAACGAATATCGGATGTTCATTCATTATTCACGAAGGAAAAAGAAAGGTGGGTAATGGCCATTTTGATGGAGGGTTCTTTTTTTTTAGGGTAGATATTTTGATGGAAGAAATTAATTGATTGCTGTTTTAAATTCGCCTCATTTATACTGATTGCGACGTGTAATTGAAGAGGAACGGGAGGTGGGGCCTTTTCTGGGTGACTACCTCCCCAAGTCTAATGGTATTTATTTCCAATAAGCTTTGAAATGGTCAATATATTTACCTTATCTTTTTTTCTCTTTTTCTCTTTTTTTTTCTTTTCCTTTTTTTTTTTTTTGCATACTCATCTTCTACCAACTAATTAGCTTCTTATGATATGAGTTTTAATAATCTTGATGATAGGACGGTTCAAGCTTTTGCCATTGGCTTGTGTCATTAAGCTAATGTGCCGTTCTAGAGTGATAACTAGCCGCAATCGAACTGTACATAGATATAACACATACGAAATGATCCCAAGTTTATATCATTTCCCGTCTTAAACGAAGATGGGTATTTTAAAATTTTGGTGGACGGGGCAGTGAATTATAAACATGGTCCATGGTCTGTCTGGTGATATCAATGGGAAATTTTAATGTTTAATGGATTGTTTTATAAATAATGTTCAGTGAATTATAAACATATCTATACTCGCGGGATATTAAAATAGAAGAATTTGATTAGTTTAATTAAACTAATCAGTATAATGAGTGAGAGTGAACGAGGACTTGAGGGGTGAGAATCGGCGTCCATGTTTCCAATCCATCCAATACCATGTTTCCCATATTTCTGTTTTTTACACCTATATATTCTATTTCTATGAAATTTCTATTATTTATTATAAATAACAAGAAAATAAGAATTTAAAATATTTTTAAATAATTCAATACAATTCATTGAAATGTCATATTCCTAACTTACTAAATTTTCAGCCCCAGAACAATGCAATTGAGCCTTTATGCCAAATTATGTAGCCATCTTAGGACTTTCGAATCATATTTATGGATCCCCCAACCCCCTCCTATTTAATTTTGTAAAATGTGAGACTTCCTCAATTCTCTACACTTCAATTGCAGACTGCAAGGACTTTGTGACTTCAAAGGAGAATAAGCGATTTATTGGGCTTTTTTTACATATGTATGGCTGTGGGCTTGTCACTTAGGGATTTTACAATCGCTCACAAATAATGGAGGTTGGTTCTGCCATGCTTTTCAATAATGTATCGATTACAATATTGGAATTACACCCGGTATATGGTATATTTTATTCAATTAGGTCAAATGGGGTTCAACCAAATTCTGAAATTAGAAATAAAATCTCTTTAAAAATTTAAAATATATTTTATCATCATTATTTTATTTATTACCGGTAAAGATATTGTGATTATCAACAAAAAATTTGATATTGTTAAAATTTCAGGCTAAAAAATCCATACGAATTAAAATGGGGCAAACACTTAAATCATACCATATTTGAATGTAGTATGCAATATAATCAGATGGTATGATACGGTATTTAAAACTATGAGTTTTACACCAATCATGATAATGTTTAAAATCAACATTTCAAATTTATATAAACTATAAATTCAACAATTTTGAGTATCAAGAAAGTAATATATGGTAGTCGCATGCTAGGTTTTATGGGTCACCTGTAAAATATATATATCTTATATAAATATTTTCGAGACAGCTTGGACTTATTGGCTTGTGAAGCCGGAATCAAAATTCATAGGTTTTTTAAACTATTGCTTGAAGAACACATTTTGAGATATTTTATAGCCTTATTAATATCCATATGCTTCACCGTTGAGTCTTACACAATACATCCTACCAATTGAACTAGATAAATGAAGTACATGTTCCCTTAAGATCTTATAAGATAGGAAACGAAGAACGTGTTTTCTTAAGATCTAACCATAAGATGCTTTATAATCTCTTATATCAGGCGAACACATGCATAAACGTACGTATCCCTCATGGATGTCTTTTGTTGATTTCTAAATATTTTACTCCTTTTTTAGACTATATTTGTCATCACTATGCACATAATTGCAATTCAATTGCATAAATGTATTAAGAGTAATTAAACTAAGTTTATTTTGATTAGTCAATGTGAAACCATATATTCAACTATTTCATTAATAAAAACCCAGCCTTCAGCCAAACCTCGCTTATACATTCGATTTATCGACAATGAGTCTGCAGACAATATTTACTCTAGTTTACGCCTAGTGTTTGTCCCAGATAAGTATTGCCGAGGGAAAGTATTCAATGTAAATGATTATGGTGCTCTGCTGGCTGCATATAGATATACCGACGCTAGCAAGGTTTTCTATACATAACTATTTCACTTTTTCTTCCTTTATTTTAATTAATTATTAGTTATTCCTGATATAAACACATCCTACAAGGAGCCTTGGCGCAACTAGTTGTGCAATAAGATTGGTTGTCACAAATTAACAAGAACCATATTGGTGCAAATTGAATGATAATTTATTAACTGCTGCATGTGTTTGTGAGTTGGGTAATTTTAAAACATACACACGGTAAGTAGGCGGTATTGAGTGCATGGAAGGATGCATGCGGTTGTATTTTGGCGGGAAAAATTGTTGAAGCTTTTGAATTTGAAGCATTTATGTAATTGCTTGAATTTTAATTAGGGTTGACCGTGAATTGTTTGAATTGTGAGAAAAGGGATACAAAAGGAATGATGTATAATAATTATACAATGAAAAAATTACACTTCTTTTCCAATTTCTCTTCTTGTTCCTTGCGTCTTCCTCTCCCTCCTCTGCTCCTCCATTTCTCTGTTATCTCATCCTCTGTTCTGTCTTTCTTCCTCAAGTTCTTTTGTTGAATTTGAATTCTCATTCCCTCATCCATATCTCTATTCAGCAATTCTTAACCTTAAGTTGAAATAATGAATTCCCATAGAAATGTGGTCGGCACAAGCAGTGGATTGCTTTCCAAACCTGAGGAATGCAACAAATTGGTTTCAGAGTAGGCTTGATTGATGAGAGACCTAATGGTTGAAAAAGGTTCTAAGGTAAATTCTACACTCCCAGATTTTACTAATTTAGCTATTGAACAAGTGCAATTATAGAATTCGATTGATGCATGTGCACAAATGCTTAAAGTGGTTCAGGATTCGAATTTCATGAATACCAGATTAACTAGGATTGATATTTCTAATATGCATGATGCTTCTGATGATATCGTGAGAAATGAACTCAGATCTTATGTTGTTCCTTTCAATGCTTATGAGAATATAAATCATCAAGAGGATATAAGGTTGATGACTCACATAGGGCAACAGAAATTCAGAAGGTATAATGGAAAAGAAATCCAGTGATTGGGCTAGGAATGTACGAACAATATTTTAAATTGTATCACATTGCTAAAAAGGATAATGTTTCTATCACTTCTTATCATCTGGATGATGAAGTCCAATTGTGGTATCAACTGTATAAGAAGGAACAAAGGGCGTTAATATGGGTGGAATTCAAAAAGGAGATTCTGTCAAGGTACGACACTTCAGAATTTGATGATTTTTTTGAGCAACTATCAGATTGGAGGCAATCTGGATCGGTTCAAGACTATTATACTACCTTTGTAAGGTTGGTAACAAAGGCTAGGAATGTTACTCCTGAACAGCAAATCAGTTTTTTATAAGAGGGTTAAAAACTACATTGAGATATGATGTTAAAGCTCAAAAACCAACTTCTGTTCATACTGCCCTAGGATTTACTAAATTATATGAAGCCAAGTTGAAGGAAAGGAAGGCCTTGTTTCCATCAAGAAAGTATAAGCCTAAGTTGAAAACCTCAGATTCAAGAATTGAAAGTGCTAACTCTTCTTCAGCAAGGAAACAACCAATTAAAAGACTTACCGTGAAGGAAATAGTGGATAGGAAAGCAAAGGAACTTTGTTTCCACTGTGAAGAAAAATTTAGCATTGGCCACAAATGTAAGAAATTATTTTCTATTGAAGTTGTGTATGGAGATTAGAAGAATGTAAATAAGAAGAACTTATGATTGAGGAAGAGGTAAATGAGCACGGATCTATTGAAACTATCACTACAAGCATTTATAGGAGGGGTTACACTTAAAACTATGAAATTTCAAGGAGTTCTTCAAAAGCAAATAGTTCAAATATTGGTAAATTCAGGTTCTACTCATAACTTCTTGGACTCTACACTTGCTACAAAGTTGAATCTAGCAGCAAAAACTACAAGAGTATTGGATGTGATAGTGGTTAATAGAGAAAGATTACGAAGTTCAAGAACTTACAGGAAAGTCATATTCGTAGTTCAAGGAGTTCAACTTACAGCTGATTTTCATTTTCTACCTCTTAAGGAGTATGATATTGTTTTGGGAATTCAATGGTTGAGAACATTAGGACCTATTGCCTGGGACTTCTCTCAACTGAAGATGTCCTTTCACTTATAAAGGCAGGAAGCTGCTATTAATAGGATCAAAAAAATATCCATTGCAAATGGTTGATTTTAAGAAAATTTTAAAAATAGTTATAAAAAAAATAAGAAGTGTTATTACAAATAATTGCCTTAGTACAAATTCATAATAAAGAGACAAAGAAAGTTGATTATAATCATCAGGATCTTATTTTATTGTTAAACAGCTATGCAGAATTGTTTAGCAAACCAACGAGGCTTCCTCCGGCTAGTGCTCATGATCATACCATACTTGTGATGGAGGGAGCACAACCAGTAGCCTTGAGACCCTATCATTACCCTCCACTACAGCGGGCTGAATTGGATAGACAAGTCACTGAGTTACTCCAAGCTGAAATTATCAGACACAGCCAAAGTCCCTACTAGTCACCAGCATTGCTTGTAAAAAAAAGATGGAACATGGATAATGTGCATAGACTACAGCTCTAAATCAGTAAACAATTAAAGATAAATTTCCAATACTATTGATTGATGACTTATTAGATGAATTATGTAATGTTGTTGTATTTTCTAAGCTTGATCTAAAATCAGGATATCATCAAATTAGAATGGCTGAAAATGATGTATATAAAACTTCTTTTAAAACTCACAAGGGACATTACGAATTCACTATCATGTCATTTTGCTTGATAAATACTCCCATTACTTTTCAGTCCCTAATGAATTGCTATTTTTATAAACATTTGAGGCAGTTCATTATTTTTTTTTGATGATATCTTAGTATTTAGTGCTAACATGGAGTCTCATCTACAACATCTTCGGCTCACTTTTGACATTCTTCGTAGCAATAGCCTTTTTTTGAAGATAGAAAAATGTGAGTTTGCTAAACGACAGATATGCTACTTGGGACATATTATATCCAAAGGAGGAGTAGCCATGGATCCTAAGAAGATAGAAGTTGTGTCTAAGTGGCCTCTTCCCACTAATATCAAAAGCTTGAGAAGGTTCTTAGGATTGAGTGGATATTACAAAAGATTTATAAAAGATTATAGATGCATTGTTGAATCTCTTACCTGCATGTTGAAGAAAGATTCATTTGAATGGACTCCAAGGTCTAAGTTAGCCTTTGATGAATTAAAAAAAAAAAAAAAACAATCACAACAGGACTTGTTTTAAGGCTACCTAACTTTGCTCACAAATTTGAAGTAGAATGTGATGCTTCTACTATTGGTTTGGGAGCAGTTTTAATGCAACAAGGGAAACCTATAACTTATTTTAGCAAGGCTCTACATAGAAAAAATAGATTGCTATCTATTTATAAAAAGGAATTGTTAGCATTGGTTTTCGCTGTACAAAAGTGGCGACAATATTTACTTGGGCATTCATTTGTGGTTTGAAGTGATCACTCCATATTGAAGTCTCTATGGCAATAAAAAATAGTCACTCCTTCCCAACAACGATGGTTGCATAAATTGATGGGATTTGATTTTACTGTGAAGTATAAAAAGGGATCTGAAAATTCAGCTATTGATGCTCTTTCCATACTTCCCTATGGATCAAGTTATTTGGTAATTTCTTCTTCCACACCTGATTGGATTGAGCCAATCCAAACTGCTGTCAATACCCTGCCCTACAAGAGATAGTCCAGCAAATTCAAGATAAAAAACTCTCTCTTCAATGGACAATTGTCAATGGATTGATATTCTTCAAACACCGAATTTACTTACCAAGGCATTCTGATCTTATTGATGTAATTGCCAAGGAGTTTCATGGTAGTACTCATGAAGGATATCATAAAACACTTATACGAATGAGAAGAGTTTTTTTCTAGCCAAGAATGAAGGATTATTTGAAGCAAATAATTCACAATTGTGAAACTTGTCAAGTTCATAAAGCTTCTAACACAACTCCATCAGGACTATTGCAACCATTACCTATACCACAAAACATATGATTTCAGATTTCCATGAATTTTATCAATAGCTTGCCAATGTCCAATGGAAAAACTTTTATATTGGTGGTAGTTGACAAACTTTTTAAATATGTGCATTTTATTCCTCTCAAGCATCCATATACTTCCCTGTCAGTAGCACAATTATTCTTTCATTCGGTATTCAAACTACACGGTATGCCTGAATAGATTGTTTGTGATAGGGATGCAATTTTCATGAGTGGGTTTTGGAAGGAACTATTTAGGTTGCAAGGAACGTCATTTAATTTTAGTTCTGCCTACCGTCCTCAAACTGATGAACAAACTTAAGTGGTGAATAGGGTATTACAGATGTTCGATGCTTCACTAGTGAAGAACCTACAGAATGGACTCGGTGGATATCTTGGGCAGAATACTGCTATAATACTAGCTGGCATAGTATTATAAAGTGCACACCATTTGAAGCTGTATATGGACGACCTCTACTATCATTGTTATGCCATGTTCCATGTACTGTTATGTTACCAGAGGTGGAGCATTAGCTGAAAATCAAGAATGAAATTCTTCAAACTCTTAAGGCTAACATCTTACTAGCTCAAAACAGAATGAAGCATATGTATGATAAGAAGCACAGAGAACAAAAATTCCGCATTGGGGACTTGGTTTATGTTAAATTGCATCCTTACAAGCAAATTTTAGGAAGATTATCCAAGCACACCAAACTGTCACCAAGATACTACGGGCCTTACAGAATTCTACAAAGGATAGGGGAGGTTGCTTATAAAGTAGAATTGTCAGCTGATTGTCGCGTCCACAATATCTTCTATGTTTCATTATTGAAAGAGAAATTAGGCAACAATAATTTGATAGAAACAAAATTACCAATATTGTCGGCTTCATTACACATTTTATATCCTGCAATTGGACGAATTGTAGCCACCATTCAAAGTCATGGGAAAACTTTACAGTCAAGTGGAATGAGCTGATCTTGCCAAGAATGAAGCTACTTGGGAAACACCATATTTTTTGTCAACACATTTCCTTGTAGACAAGGAATATTTCGAAGGGAAGGAAATATTATATACTTGAGGAATTTTGAATGGCAGTTAACGGCAGTTGCATTTTGGCGGGAAAAGTTGTTGAAACTTTTGAATTTGAAGCATTTGTGTAATTGCTTGAATTTAAATTAGTGTTGAACGTAAATTATTTGAATTATGAGAAAAGAGATACAAAAGAAATGATGTACATGAATTGTGCAATAAAAAATTACACATCTTCTCCAATTTCTCTTTTTGTTCCATGCCTCTTTTTCTCCCTCCTCTTCTTCTGTTGAATTCAAATTCTCATTCCCTCATCTACATCTCTATCCAACAATTTTTATTTGCTAGTTGAAATAATGAATTCCAATAGAGATGTGGTCAACAGAAGCACTGGATTGCTTCCCAAACCTGAGGAATGCAACATACCTAGGCGGTATTGAGTGCATGGAAGGATGCATGCGAATGGGATGGAGGGGGAGAATAGGTGATTCCAGAGAGAACCTGTTCGTTTAAGGGGTGAATGCAAAGGACGCAGGACCTTCAAAATTCAGGTGTTCTTAAGGCTCGACAGATCAATCAAAGTTTACTACCACCAGTTGGATATTTCTCCACGCCATTAACGGCTTGATGATCACCAGAGGTGGAGTTGTTGACGGACATGGAGCCTGTGTTTGGCCGTCCAATAATTGCAAATCCCAACAACCTTGCAATGCACTTCCTGTTGTAAGTACGCTCTCACACGCAGCCGAGTTAAAACCCTTTGCAATAACATAACCAACTAGACTTAGTAATTTACCCAAAAGCATAATATGACAGAAGAAGCTCTGTGTTTATGCGCATGTAATTACTAGAGCATTGTTCATATGGTCTGCTTAATTTTCATTTTCAATCGCACATACATTAAACATATTGGAACCGATCAGCAATTTTTTCTTTGATCAGTCAGTGAAGATAACTTTTTTTGAAAAGCAAGCAGCCAAGTACTTCCACATTTTCATGAAAGAGAGTCAAAAGCTAGCATTGCACTCCCTCAAAATTACTGCACCGGAGCACAGCCCCAACACTGACGGCGGCCTCATTTTCGAGTCTTCCAGCAACGACATATCCAACTCCGTCATTGCCACCGGCGACGACTCCATCTCAGTAGGTCCAGGGAGCACTGCCATCTTAGTCTCCAACGTTGTCTGCGGGCCTGGCCACGGCATTAAGCATTGGCAGCCTAGGCAAGGAGCCCGGAGAGGATGACGTCGACGGTGTCACTGTCCGAGATGGCGCGCTCACCGTAACAGCCAATTTTGTTCGAATCAAGACCTGGGCAACCTCGTACCACAGCAAAGTGACCAATGTCATATACCAAAACATAGTCATGAACAATGTGACGAACCCCATCATTATTGACCAGCACTATTGTGGCGGAGGTTCATGCAACGTTAGCGGCTTTGCATCTCATGTGGGAAATCAGTGGTGTTAACTACATTAATATATGGGGAGATTTACAGTCAAAGGTTGCAGTTGAGCTCAATTGCAGCAAAATGTGTCATGCTGAGACATGGTGATGAAAGGCATCCATTTGTTTGGAAATGGTTCGACCGTGTCTTGTTCAAATGACTATGGCAAGGCATGCGGAATCATGGACCCATCTTCTTGAATATGGTCATAAAAAATCTACTGAACTCCAGTAATAATTTTTCATATCCTATAATTCTTTTGTAGATGTCTTGTTTTGGACAACATATAAATACGAAGACAATTCAATTCAACAGTACGAAGATGAACTTATAAAATTACATTGAACACGATGGATTTTAAGTACATTATTTTATATTAGTGAATATTTACCAAATGGCTCAATGGTAAGTCTCAATTTCAGACCTCTTTTACATTCTTTTCATTAATATATTTATATCTATATTAAATATTATCTCTTGATATTCTTTTAGACTTTAGACTTACCAAGAAGATTCTGATAAGGATTAATTCCATCATCATCCCATAAGTCTAATTAAAGATTAAAATGAAGTTTACTTTTCAACACCTCATTTAAACCTAGTTTGTTTTATTATTTTATTCATATCCTCAATTTCAATTATAAGACCTTACTTAATAAATATAGACCTATATATAGATCTTGAGACTTATTATCTTATTGACCTATATATAGACTTTGAGACGTGTTTTACATTCTTCTCATTAATAAGATCATATCCATGTTCAATTCTACCTCTTGATATCCTTTTTGACTCTATACTTACCAAGAAAATTCTGATAATACAATTAAGTTTAATCTTCAACATGACCCTCGGAGAAGTGGTTAATAGATACTGTTGCGAGCCTTTTGTTTAGAAAAAAGTTATGTCATTAATTGTGGATAAATAGTGTTTTAAAATAAAATATTAATTTGTTCTATTTTATATTTGCTTGAACTTTTAAGACAATTGGTAATCTATCTTTAGTATCATGGCCAAAAGGCAAGGATTTATTCAAGGTATATATGATAGGAGAAATTTAAATTTGTCCCAATATTATAATTAGATCCTATAAAATTAGTCTTATGCATAATATTTATCCGGATAAGATCTTATTTATAATTATTAGTTGGGGCGGCTCTAAAAAAACGTTGTAGCCAATCATCTATTGGTCCACATAGGCCAAATTATTTTTTCCTAAATAATTTTCATAACTCACTGTTTGGTTGGTTATCAAAGATTATACATGGCTTATAATGAGAAAAATAAGGCCCACATGGACCAATAACAACCTTGCATCACTGTTCTTGCTATAGCAAGTAAGCCTTACTGGGTATACTTATCTTTAATTTAGATTATTCATTTTAAAAAATAACTTAACCTATAAATTTGTATTTATGAGTCGCTACAAATGAATTCTAGCCAACTCATGATCACATCAGATATTGGGTTGGACTAATATTGACGTTGGCTAGGCATGTGGGAAGAGGAAAGAAATTTCCAAAAATAGGTGAATTAAGATATTCTCAAATTACTCTTGCATCCTGGTGAAATAAAATTCAAAATATTAGTAAAGTTATTATTATAAATCTTTAAATTTAGTTAACTATTTTAAAATGATAACTTAAACCCATCAATTTGTATTCAAGATGAATCATGAAATATTATGAAACCTGACTCAAAACCATACTCGATGGTGGATTACACGGGAATGATATATATTGCCCAAATCTATGGACCAAGAAGAAGAATTTTGAAAACTGAATTTTCTAAAAAGTGGACGAATTACAAATGCAATAAAAATTAATCACACATTTAATATCTATAAAGTTGTAAGATCTTGTGGGAGTGCTCTTGAGTTAAAATATTTGACAAGATGACTTAGGTTTATTGATTGTACATACGTTTACCATATAATTATTCAGATTTTGGAACTAAGTGGTTGAAATTTACTTACGAGGGGACTTAAGTAAAATATTAAGTGATTTTGCATGCTCGAATTGACCTTAAAATATGATTCAGCACTAAAGTGATTAGTTGTGGCATCGAGCTTATAGACGTGGATGTGTATCCAACTTTACATTTGGAACGCAAACCGTTTCTACCTGGCTCATTCATCTCCACTAAAGCCCTTTCAGAGCAATGCTACAGTCTTACCGTACAAAATAATTACCAAATCTACGCATTCCAACACATTGGCTGGACAGACTGAAAAGAGTTACAATATTGCTCCCTATTCTCGAAAGCAAACAATCCAAGCTTGGTTGTCTCCTGCAACAAAATTATGGCTACATGAATCCGACACAAATTTGTAAAGCGAGAGCCAAGGGGACCAGCAGCTCGTAGATGACCGTTCAGTTTCCTGCCCTTGTCTGTTGCACTGCAAGGTCTGCTTCTTCCCCCGACCAGCCCAAACACCATTGTCTCCTGAGTTCTCTCCTCTTTCCAAAGACATGAAATTGAACTAGATGAATATCATGATAATCATATTCTTTCTTTTCTTCCTCCAACGATCGACATTTGGCTCGTTGCCGAGGTTCACTGAACTGCTTGCCGATATTATACTATCAAGTAAGACCTGCAATGAGTACAAGTCTGGTGGATAAATTGGCTTCGAATATAATGGTCCTAAATTTTGTGGTTGGTATGATATCGTCGATGTCTCTGGCTGTTTCATACATTAGACCCCAAACGGCGTTGCCATCTTGATTTTTTTTCTTACAAAAAAAGAAAACTTAGGAAGCAAATTTATCCTCTTGGCCTTGCTGTGTAAGCGGAAACCACTCGCTATGAGTGGTTCACTTGAATCAACGTCCTCGGTTCTCTGGCAATATTGATGCGTGAATCATGCCATCGAAGTCCCCGCGCGTATAGTCTGCTAGCATTTTACACCGACAGTCAAGAGAAGGTACAATTAGAACACAAAAACATTAAACTAGAATAGTTAATATTCTATAAACCCATAAGCTAAACTCGTGGAACCGCAATTGAACTAATCATGATAAACTGATTTCCTGTAGGCTTGGCTCTTAAGTAGACGAAATATATGATATAATATCATGCTTTATATGTAAAATGAACAAGGCCCAAACAAGAAGCTGTGAACTTTATTCATCAACATTCTCAGAAAGCATCCCTAGATGTGGGCGTTCATGATCTTCAACTTAATTAGCCAAATGACTTTTGACGAAGAAAGGCAGAGCAGTACTAGTTTCCCGCCCCTTGGGTTGGTCTATTAATTAATGGTACCCAACAAGCCCCAGAACCGAATTAATTGGTTATTGTCTCAGAATGTTGCGCGTGTTATTGGCCTATAAGCTTAGGAAATTTTAGTACAAAATTAATATATACATTACCAAGTGAATTAAGATAGCCTGATCATATATATCCTGCACCTTTTATAGGTCGTTATGGGATTAGAAATAGACGTTCTTGTGTATGGTTTTTAATTTGGCTTGTTACTTTTGAAGAAATGAGTTGTCCAATATTTGAGCTTGTGGTCATGTCGGTTAGTTGTTACTTATTACATACATTAACATCCATGCCAGTCTATATATATATATATATATATA
>JAVDBV010000263.1:0-12162 GCA_032619315.1 Piper longum
AAAAAGGCTACGGCCGGGGTTGTACGAGGCACTGGCACTGGAGATGGTAGTGGTAGCCTCCCCATAAAAAGGCTACGGCCGGGGTGTGCGGATCGCTGCGGATACATCCTCCGCATTATTTTGGAGTATAGCAGTATCGTTCCACCGTATATTAAATGAACATAAGGAACTAGGGGATTGTCCTTGATTTGTTTTATCTATTATACGACTTAGTGTTTTTATCACTAACGCGGAATTGCCTCCGCAGGTGTCCAGATTCGAGATTAGGTATGAGAAGGCCATTGACAACCAGAGCATGGAGCAAGATAAAGAAGAAGACTCCTTTATTTTATTTTGAGAAATAAGTGTGGCTACTGGGAAACGGTCCTAGACTGTGTGGAAACCAATATTTTTATGTTGATGTTTAACTGTTATAATTCAGTAATTTATTAGTTGTTTAAGTAACACCTAGCCAGCTAGGCCCACAATTATTGTGAAATATGGCGGGTCGTTACATGATTGGGATGTGGGGTTGATATTGTTGTAAGGCATTAGAACGAGTGTTGGTGATATCGGAGTGAAAATTTAAATCAGATATGGTGAGATCCGATCCGATTTAGGCATCGAATCGGTCTCAAAATTGGTCGATTTACCCCGTTTTTGACCGATTCAAAACTGATTCGGAATTGAGAAAATAAGTTTTAGGGTAAATGACTAAAATACCCTAAGTATGATATTAAATAAATTATTTAAGCATGGGTAAAATTAGAATTTAAATTTTAAAAACCTAAATTTACCGCCACCATGATTCCTTCATCCGCCCGTCTGCTACCGCCGACCTCGCCTCCGACCTCAACTCCAACATCGCTTCCAACCTCACCTCCGACCTCGACTCTACCCTCGTGACCTCGCTTCCGACATCGCCCGTCTACTGCCACCCTTCCCTTCGGCTTGTGTTTTGTAAAGTTGCAATTTTTTGTTGAAATTGTATGCTGTGTTGTGCAAATTATTGGAAATTGTATGCTGATTTGGAATTCGTTCACAAATTTGTTACATTGACTGATTTGGGATTCGTTCACAAATTTTTTACATTGCTGATTTGGAATTCATTCACAAATTTGATCAGTTCATAAATTATTTGATTCATTCACAGATTTTGTGCAATTCTATGTTGTTCACAATTGTATGCAATTATTTGATTCGTTCACAATTTTATGCTGTTCACAACAACATTGATTTGTTAATTGAACTGGTGATGTTGACAATAACTAAGATATGCAATTGTATGTTGTGCAATTTGGTTGATTCAAGTTTAAAATTCATTTGATTTATTATATTCCGGCGTGATTGTTGTTATATTTCGGATCTTATACCAGATTTGTCATAAGGAAGATGGATATTGGTTGGGAATATGACAAACTAGTTGTTATCATTTGATAGAGCACAAATGATGATATATCAAACGTTACATTTATAAAATTGTGGTATTGTGATGATAAATAGTGATGCTCTTTTATACTTGTATTAAACTATATATTTGTGTATTTGTGTTGAAAAATTATGTAATTATGTATTTCATATATTTATGTTATAAGTTGTCAAATTTTTGTATATGACCAATTTAGGCCGATTCAGGCCGATTCAACTGAACCGATTCCTGTCTGATTTAGATCAATTCCGATTCCGACTCCCTCGACAATCGATTCTGATTCCGATTCCGATTTTTGCAACCATGATTAGAACATATTCTTGCTCAAATCAATTTATGCAATCCTCGTACATACATTATGGAGAAACCTTTGCTGGTAAAGTATTAGCTCAACATGCATTAAGGGGTAAATTGTCTAGTGTGATTGGTTATTGACGCTGCGATGACAACTAGTTATTTAAAAATAGAACCACTTCCACTCAGGGTTGGGAGGATCAGGTAAGTGTAAAGTCTAGTTAACTGATATTAATAATCTAGGTGTATATAATTTATATTAATAATTTATATAATAAGTTAACTTTAAATAAAAATTTGGAAACTATGATATTCAATCACAGGTATACAATCAACCCTAATCACTAAATACTTTAATAAGCTCTAACACTACCCAAAATCACTAAACCGGAACCATTCTAATTCATGTCATTCTGATATATGCAAATGCCTACAGCATATTCATGCGACATAAGACGTCTTTGATGGAAAAAACCATCCTCAAATAGACCAAATTTCCCATGAAAATCTTTAAGAACAAACATGCCTATAAATCGGGGAAAATTTTTTTGATAGCCTTATTCCCTTCCTCTATTCGGGCTTAGGATTTCCAATGTGGGGGAATGGGCAAAGTATCATTAAGAACCCGTTCCTGCAGTTTTAAGGGTTAGATCATAACTTGGAAAAAAGTAAAAAATCAAAACTGCATGCAACACATTAATTAGAGATGGCTACAATCATCTGAAAGTTTTAAACTATCTTAATTCAACATGTCAAGATCCTATACCAATCTTTAAGAAAAAAAGAACATGCTTAAGGGGTATAAAACCATGATTAATCTATGTAAATCAAGTTCCTGGTTTTTTTAATAGATCAAATCATATATATAGAGGATTGACAAAAAAAAAAGGTTTTTGGTTAGAATCACAAACAAAGAAGAGCGCAAAATGAACGAGCAAAGGAAAGACACAAAGTCGAGTCAGGATGAAGAGAAAGAAGTACTAATTCATGATCGTCATAACATGTAATTAGTGTTGCCAACGGGTCAGTTTGGTCCCAGATTTTTCACGACCCGGATTCGGCCAATATTTAGTATCCAAACCCAAATCCAAACATGTATGTAAGCTTTTTTTCTTTTTTAAATTAGACCTTAACCCAATTCAAATTCAATTTCATGAATCCGGACTCGATCGAATCCGATACAATAACAAATATATTGAATATATTTATATAAAAATACTCATAAAATTAAATATCTTATGACAATTATTCATATTTATAATTAAAATAGAATATATTTTAGAAGATATTTTATATATAATACAATATTATATAAAAAACTAAAATTTGAAAAAATATATATATATATTTGTTCAGGTTCAGGGCTTTATAGGGTGTTTGTGTAAAATTGTGGCACGTATATGGCGCTTCCCACAAACTTGGGTTGTTTAGTGCAGAGTTTAGGTTGTTTTTACTATTGTTGGAATCTAATTTGTTAATACTTTTGGCTGATTTTTTATTTACTTGTAATTTACTACATAAACTACTCGGGCAGACTCAATTTTGGTACATAAACGTCATTTTCTTTATCCTTTTCCCTGGTTCTCTAAATAAAATTTTTTGTCCCTATATCGAAAATTGGACAATATCTTCACCTATTGAAGTGAATGTCACTTCTTGAAGACTTCTTGTTCGGTAATTGAATTGAAGTAAATTATATTGATATTAGAGAGCTTAAGCAAGATTTAACTTGGGATAGGTAGATCAGGGCGCCGGTGGTGGCAAGGAATGATTAAAATGATAATGATTGTAATCAAGCTCATAATCTGGGTATTTGGGCTTCACATAGTTTTGGTTCTTTAATTATTATTTTTTTTAACGACAAGCATTGTACTAGCTCTGCCATTTCATTTTCTATAAGCCTTTCCAAAATGGGCATTTTTTTTTGGGTAAAAAATTGTCTTTAACATTAAAATTATGGCTATCATGGCTCATATTTTTGATGCCTCACAGCCGGCCCACAGGCTACAAAGGTGAAGCAGTCGAGCAAGGAATAAACAAGCAACATACATCCAGCTGCGAGGAATAAGCTATGTAATGACATGCAATTGATGGTGAATTTTGTTGGCAACCAATCAAACTCGTTGTATGAGCAAGAGCAAGGTCCCCTTTTCTGGACTGCTACAATCATGCAACGATGGGAGATCTCCCGCTTCGATGCACTCAGTACATCTCAGAGTTGGGCTTGCCTCCCACAGCCTCTTTGCCACAGAATTGACTCGTATGTGTGCCAAACTTTGTTCCTTGAAAACTTCTCGGCTGTTGTTCGACGAAACACCCAAAAAAGACCACATTCTTGTACAATGCTGTTTTACTAGCAAATGTCACGGTCGGACATTGGCGGACAACCCTTCTTCTTTCTCGCCAAATGTATGGAAGTTCTTGGAAAGCTCAGCACCTTACGGAAAGTCACGGAAAAATATAGAGATAAATAGATTTCTTAATGCATCACGTTACATGTGCGATGAGAAGAGTTTTGCAAAGGACTATTTAAAATTATACATGTACAAAATTGAAATGGAAAGGAGCTTCCTTTGTTTAAAGGGGCTATAGGGAATGACCGTCAGAACCAAGAAACTGCAGAAACACTTTTGAGGTAATTAATGGTGTTACCAAGAGCCTCACAAGGTGCAGGTCGAATTTTGCTAGTTCTTTCGATTCTGTGCAAGAAAGGTGTGACATCAAGAACAGCAGATCGTAATTGTTCTTTGTGGAATTATGAACAGCTTAGGCTGTTTAGTGAAGTATTCAGGCTGTTTTTACTACTGTTGGAATCTAAATTTGTTAATACTTTTGGCTGATTTTTGAAGTATGTGCAATTTGCTACATAAACTACTCAGGCAGACTTCTTTTTAGTAAATAAGCGTCATTTTCTTTGTCATTTTTTGATGGATAGCAACTTCCAAAACCAGACTTTGAGAAGACGTATCATAGTGGCACCTTGGGAGTAATAGGTGGCTACTCCTGCACGCAAATAGCCAATGTTTACTTATTACCTCTGCGGCTAATAATCAAGAAAGCTAAGGTTTTCAGAAAACACATCCGTTCTTCAAAGTTCTCCAAATATATGCCAGTTGATGCTTGTCCATACGGCAACCAATGGTTTTATCTTAACTGTAGTGACAGCCAGCTTTATGTTGGCACCCAAAATTTGACTGTTGATGGAGAAATGCTCCCATGTGTACCAGATGCATTGGTAATACCTGGTCAAAGTATGAATGATTGCCAACAGCAAGATGGCATGTTGCTATGGTTAGAAGAACATGGAAGAAGACTACAAAATGGAATTATTCAAGTTTGTTCTAAAGGAGAAAATCGATCAATCAGCTTGTTTCCAGAAGTGGAGCCCCTCTGTTCAACAGCAGTGCCTTTAGCTGTTTGATTTCATTCTTTCTATCTTTGTTTTTTAGGGCCCGTGCTTCTGCTGTGTTCGTTCCTGAAATAAGTGATCTTCGCAATGACGAGGACAAGCATTACTATGCCTATTCGATTCATATGTGCCTCCTACCATAGGTTTATTCTCTGGGTAGCTTTCATTTTGATTCTTGCCAGCTCTCTTCTCGCCACTGGATTATTCGGGCTAAGGATACTGTTGTGGCTGAGGTTAGTGGGGAAGGTGTTATTGGGTTGGTAAGATCTCAATTATCATCATTTTGTGGTGTGTTGGAGTTCATATGGCCTTGTTTCTATTTGTTTATGTATACTTAACATGTTTCTGCACTTGCAAATAATTTTCAGGTTTGCCATTTCAATTATCAAGGCACTTGTCATATACATCCACTTTGAGATCTAAAATGGAAATATGTCTATATTTACTAATAATTTTGCAGAATAATTTCTCGGACGATAATTCTATTGTGTAAAATAATTATGCTGATCAAACAAGTGTTTTGGAATCACATCTGACCATTGCAGTTTGGTAGATTTTGGTTTTTTTCTTGAAATCTCTCTAGACTGAGTTTGTATCATCTTTTCTAAGGTCCTTGAAAAAACCTTGTCACAGAAAAATATGTCTGAGATTTAGGTGATATTGTCTTCAAAGAATGCAAGACAACAAGATCAAAGAATTGAACTTTATTTCAGATGTGCCCTTCCCTCCAGAAGATTGTTGTAGCTTAGTTTCATGATTTTAGTCATTTGCATGTGGTGATTTATCTTTTACTGACGATAAGATTTTTATTTTATTATTATTATTTTAATTTTCTATAAGTTCACCTGTTTGCAATGTGCATCCAGTTGTGTACATAACAAATAAAATAGAGGTGAAAAATGGTAGCATGTTTCTCAGTCTCTGCTAGAAGCATACATTTGTTGTGAATTTTCTAGCAATGATCTTTTTTTTGGTTTTGTCCAGTATCCATTTCTACATCCTGATGAAAAAGAGTTTGCTTATAAAAGTTGTACTCCATTACCATGCTCTCCAGGGTCTATTGAAGGTTCACTCACCTTTGTCCCTGGGAGGTATCTTGCATGACCTTAACACCTAATATCATTTGGGCTGACTTTAGTATTTTTTTAGAGCTCCTATTCTTCTTATTGCATTCAATGCTGCTGATTAATTTTTTGATTGATTTTTCTGTACTATTGTCGTACATGATGTGGTCATAACGGAAACGAAGTTTTTTCTTTCATAATATTATTTAATAATTGTACTTTTAATAAAAAAGATCAACCATGCACATGCAATCAGTAAGAATGCCTCCCAAGTCCCAATTGTTGTGAAGGTAGATAATAATGAAGATGGACAAGCTTTCTGCTGGCACATTATCAATAATAACTCGGTGAAAGAGGGTTCTTCAAGGTATGACTTGCTTCTAGAATACAGACTTAGGTTTTATAAGCAAGCCAACTTTTGAGCTCAGTCAGGCGAACCCCAGGGGTCATCCCCATTTGAAACCTAAAATAGTTGGCCTTTACAGTTCAGCTAGAGCTTAGTATGTGCCATGAATTCTGAGCCGGGAAGGTTGAAGGGCACCATTATGACCAGCATTATAAACTCTTGCACCTATCCTTCACGTCGTTACTTATCTTTTGCCTGCGCCTGTTTCTTTTTTTCCTTTTTTCATCTCATAGTTCTCAACGAATCAGGTATAAGATCATACGATTTTTTTTTTATTGCTTGTTTAGACTATAGATGGTGAGCTTGGTTTCTTCTTCCTGATTTTCAGGTTGTCAAGCCCTAAAGGTAGCCCATTTAATGTGCAAGTTGCACGAGTTCCTCTTGAATTACCAGAGTACATTTTCTGATCATAGCTCTGCTGGTGTAAATCTAAAATGGAGCAGGCCTTAAAATATGAGTATGTAGAATTAAAAGTTGGCTCGAAATGTATCAACTATGGCACCCAGCTATTGTTTGGATTGTATGTAGCGTAATTTTATCATTTTGTTCTCGGAAAGACTTGTTTGACCATTGTTTATTTTTCTTGTCCTTCCAGATTCTAGTTGCTTATAACTTTTCCAAAAAATATGTATGCGATCATGGGGCGAAGCTTATTTAATAGATTGGATTTGCCAAATTTCGTGTCTTTTTTATTCATTGATATCTTTTCATCTTGTGTGTGCGCCATAGTTGAAAAAATTGGAATCAAACCTTGAATCGGATTTTAAGGAAAATATTAAATGAGGTTGATTCATCAAAAATCAGATAATAATTGGCTTATTTGAATAGATCAAAATGGTCATTGATCTCTTCCCCCTCCCCCTGCATTATTCTAAAACACGTTATTAGATTATTTTTTATTTTATTTTATTTTATTATATTTTAGTTTATATTTTCAATAGTGAATTAATTTTTTATTAACTAAACTATCCCTTCATCGTCGCCAAATCAGCTCCCCCCACCTCTTGCCGCCCCATCGAGGCTCACCCAACCCCTCACTAGATCTCCTTCGCTGCCCTGCCCATCACCACCCTACCTGAATCGGCTAATTCTTGGTGTCGTCGACATGGGTGAAAATCTGCTCAGATCTGCATGAATTGACCGATTCTTCGTCTGATTTTTACCCAAATGATCCACTGATCCACAGGTTTTTTTACTCGATTTTGCACCAAGCCGAGTAAAATCAGCCGATCTGAGTGGAATCGGCAGATTTTTGCAACTACGGTGTGTGCAATACAGGATATTGAAATATACACTTAACCTGGTTATATTAATTGTTAAAGAGTCATTACATATTACAATTTTTATAATGCATGGCTCAAACATGAAAATTTGCGCATAATGAGGATTTCATCTGCACTCCTAGCATTTCTTTGTCTGTATTGATGAACTTGCAGAGATAGTAAAATCAATGGAAGTTCAGTGTTAAAATATTATAATAAGAAGTTAAAAGTGGATTTTTCACCGAGAAAGTCCAGTGCAAGCTCGTTGATTCAAGCTTTAAAGTTGAGTCAAATCAAGCACAATGTTGACACAAGGCAAAGCTTCTTGTTTTAGCAAGCAAACAAAGTTGCCCTAATACTCACTTCTAATCTAATTATGACTCTAAACGCAAAATTCTAAATCAAAATTTGGCTCAATTCAAAATCTAAAATAATGTAATTTAATTCCAGAATATCAATATCAAACTACTTTTTCACAGGTTTAAATCAGGCATAAGTCGAGTACACTAGATAACTCGAAGTTAAATAAATCAAGCCTACTATTGAATCAAATACTGAGAGACAAAACAAATCGAGGCCCCCTTGTACACTATAAGAAGGTCCCCACTGTTTTCAAGAAAAAGGGCGGGAAAATCAAGAAGTCAGGGTTTAGGCAGCTAGGGCTGTTCACGGGCCTCCGAGTCGAGTTTTCCCAAACTCATGACTGATATGTTAATGATTTTAATCGTTTTAGGTTTTAATCAGTTCGAGTCGGGTTTTTACAATTTCAACTTCGAGTCGGGTTTACTCAAAAAACGATAAATCGAGCTTGACCTAAGCCCCTATAAAAAGAAAAGTCGATGTGAGTTTTGATTAGGGTATGGGAATGGGGGACGCAGCGGCGATGGTTTGGGAGTTGTGGCAGCTGGTGGTTGGCAACCATCGATAGGCAACGGGCAACGGGCGGATGGCGGCAACAGGTGGCGACTTTTGAAAGGCGGTGACTGTTGATGAGCGGCGCGGGCGGCGATGGGTGGCGACTTGTGGCGTTGGGCGGCGACGGGCAGCGACAGGCGGCAACTGGCAACGATGGGCGGTGACGGGCGGCGACTGGCAGCGATGGGTAGTGGCAACTGTCGACGGGTGGTGACGAGTGGCGTCTGGCGATGGGCGGCGATTGGCGGCAGTGACTGCGATGGGCGGTAGTGACTGTCGATGGGGGGTGACGGCGACTGGCAGCGATGGGTGACGGTAGTCAACCGGCGGCAGCAGTAGATGGGCGACTTGTTTTTTGTTAGTTGATTTTTTTTTGTAAAAATGAGAAATTTTTTTTTGTTCATTTTTTTTCATAAAAATGAGAAATGCCATTAAATTATTAGGTTTGAACTATGAAACATCCTGAAAAGTGAAAGCAATATACCAAGTCGAGTCTAGCCTATTCGAGTTACGAGTCTAGTCTGATCTAAATCGAGTCGATTCGGGTCTAATAGAGCTCGTCATCGATTTATTTGTCATTGAGTCGAGTTATAAATACAACGAGTTCGGGCCGGGTTGAGTCGACTCATTAAAACTCACGAAGCAAACACAGTCGTACATGCGGCAAGGGCGATAGAGGAACTGCCTGACCTCGTCATGCATGACGTCATTTTCTGTTCTCGCCGCCATGACGGTCCCTGCCGGCAACCCGAATTCGTCCTTCAAGGTATACAAATCCTAAACCCCCACAAATTTTGACAAAGGTTGCATCTTTTTTCGAATTTAGATCGGGCATTGAGGGATTGGGTTTAGGCCTTTGTTGATGTCAATTTTGAATGCAAATAAACTATACTTTCAGAACGTTATATGTATGATGAACCCTTTGATAATGCCAAATTTTTATTGTCTCGGTATATGTATGATGGACCCCCAAATAGGTCAAGGTTGCTTCATTTTTCAAATTTGAATGAGAAATTGTGAAATTGAGCTGGTGTGGCTTGAACTAGTTGTAGATGCCATCAATCCTCGAGTAGAAGTATAGATGAAGGAATTGCTTTTTCAAGTAGTTCGAGGTTACGGAAGCAATATTGTCTCTGAGGGTTATAATTGGGGGATTGTCATCTCTTGATAGTAACGACTTCCTTTCTCTACATAGATGTATCATAAACCCAAAAATTCTATAAGATTGCTTCATTTTTCGAATTTGAATCAAAATTTGTGAAATAGGACAGCACAGCTTCACACTTTCGAATTTGGATCAGAATTTGTGAAATTGGTTTGGTGTGAATTGAATGTGTAGTTGTAGATGCTATTGGTGCTCAGATAGAAGTTCCTTTCTAATGCCCTTATTTTGAATGTGGATTGAATTATTGATGGATAATCAATTTATACCTGCTTTGGAATGCCAATCTTGATTGTACCAAAATCTCTTGATCAATGGGAAAAGGAAATCTTTTAATGCAGTTATTTGAAGTATTGATGAAATAATATAATTGTCTTTCTACATTAATGAGATTAGCATGACCTTAAATCTTGATTCTGGCTGGTTAAATCCCCACATTTGGATTGAATTTGAATAAAATTTTTGTTGTTTCGTTGAATTTCCCGTGCAAGAAACAGATGATGGTAACAAGAGTGTTGTTTACTCTTGAATGACTTGTTTACTCTTCCTTCAAAAAATAAAATAATAATAACAAGAGTGCTAGTAAGAAGAAACGGACATCTTGACTATAAATTTTGGCACGATCAATTATTTGTATGTTTTGTTAGAGTTTGCTTGCTCTGACTATATATCTTTTCACTAATTGAAGGACAAATATAAAAGTTGGATAGAGTCCTTTGGGATGTACCCCCTGCCGCTTGTTAGATGGGCCAAACGGTGTTGAACTGTGATTAAAACATGGTTGGCAGAAAACCTTCCAGAGGCTGCAAATGTTCTAAAGCTGAATTGAATGAGCTTGAAATTGCCTCTAACAACACACCTTTTATATCGTTTCTGTAGTGGGCAGAAAATTCCAGGCATAAGCTGGGATATAATTGAAAAGTACAATAATAACTCCTTGGGAATAATAGATGGTTACTGCTTTGGCACCTACACGGCCAATGTTCACTTATTATCTCTACAACAGAGAATCACGCAGACTAAAATGTTCAGAAAACATTTTGGTTCCTCAAAGTTCTTCAAGCATATGACAGTTGCTGCGTGCCCATATGATGGTGGCTTATATTTTCTTCATTGTGGCAATTGTAAACTTTATGTTGGCACTAAAAATCTAACAGTTGGATGGGGAAATGCTTGCATGTGTACCAGATGCATTGATAATGCCTGGGCAAACGATGAATGACTCTCAGCAACAGGATGGTCTGTTGCAGTGGCTGGAGGCGCATGGAAAAAGGCTGCAAAGTGGAATTATTAGAATTCTTTCTAATGGGAAAAATTGAATGATTAGTTTGTTTCTAGAAGTCGAGCCTCTATGTTCAACAGCAGTGACTAACTGCGTTCAGGTTTGTTTTACTATTGCTATTATTTACTTTTTTCTTAAAGATTGTATTTGGTCCGTGGGCATTTTTTAGGATTTTTCAATATAAGTCACTTTTTTGCCAATTTGCGTTGTCATTCAATTGAGTTTTGATCTTTCGTAGTGATATTAGCAAAAAGCATTTGAAGGACCGAAAAATTAGAGGAATTTCTCCAGCGTATTGCACCAAATTGACTTAATAGGATACATTTAGTCTGGAAAGAAGGTGAAAGCTTTTAGGGTGAGATGGCAATTGTCACAGGTTTAGCTGGTGGGACGATCGGGAGCTAGGGTTTGGCGGTTGTCCCTAGATAATCCCGCGCCCAATGCGGATAATCGGTGTTATTCGTGTGGTAGAACAACCTACCCAAGCAGACATCAGAGTTGACGGGCAATTGGGGAACCAACGGGTGCAGTCGATTCCGAACATGGGCAAGTCCAGGAGCATGTCGGTCGTGATCAAATACAGACTCAACATGACCAAGCCGGGTTTGAGGTTGATCAAGGGCATCGGGATCCAAGTGACTTGGAGCCGGCGTTGTGTTCTGGAGCTGCTAAGTTGTTGGAGCGGAACATAGGCTAGCCAGGGCGAACCAGGTGGGTTCGACCATGGGCTAGGTGCACCATGGGTATTGGAACTCTAAGAGTTTGGGATGAGTCACAGGGCTACTTTGCTCCATTGATGAAGTAACCCAAAGGTCAAGGGCAGATCTGGACTCATTCTTGTTGGTGACATGTTTGGTGAAATCTGGTTCGTTGATGTGTTGATGAACGTCCAGGATCAAGCATTGGGTCATGCCTCAATTGTCCAAGCCAAGTCTATAAATAGGGACCTTCATTTGGTGG